>NW_017553907.1:1934436-1956952 GCF_001854935.1 Bemisia tabaci
TGGTTATTTGACTCAAAATGCAGTATGATGATCGATTCAGCGGGCCGATTACTGAAATTGATTGACAAAGCTGTAGACAAATAAGACAAAAGAGACATGGAGGGATCCTATTGGTGGAAGCAAGTGGTTGCAATGGACAAAAGAGGTAGGCAATAGACTAGACTAACGGCAATCCGAGAGAGATCCGATTGTTAGCCCATCATTTTCTCCCTTAGTCTATAGTAACCACCCATTTCAACCAATCGGACAGCTTCATACTCTCTGTATCTCTTTTTTCTGTAGCTTTGATTATCAAATTCAATGATGACCCCGCTGAAATGGAGCGCACGCCCAGTCTCCTCACCAGAGAGCACCAGTATGTTTGTAAAATTTGTAATTTAAAAATTTTATTACGATACAAAGTTATTTAAAATCTTGATTTGATATGTTCAAATATCAATTTCCGGATTAATTGCTTCTTCATGCCATATAGTACCTCTTAAACTAATATGATTGTCCCTAATCATTGATTAACATTTTACCAATATGATCATTAAGAAATATTCAAGCAAATTCTAAAATTCTTGTTTTCAAACGTAAGTTTTCAGTGTCAATTTCTTGGCTACAGCTCCGGGAAAGTTCAATTGTTCATTAACTTTGATGACGATGCGACTGGTTGGAAAGGGATGAAAAATCAACGCTCCTCTGCAGTTGATTGTGGAGAAGGATTTCGATATGGGAAACATCAGTTCTATTTTTCACGGTATCTTGGTCGTGCATATCTCCGCTCTCATTCCAAGAAAGTTCAAAACCCATCATTAAGCTTGGAAACGACGCGACTGATCGGAAAAAGACAAAAAAGTCATATTCCCTCGCGAATATCCGCAAGGGAGTATTTTAACGTGGAGAGTATCATATTTTCTTCTTTGTGGTCTTCTTGTAACTACGTTTTATCGTTTTTAGAATTTATAATGCTTTAAAACGTGTCAAAAAGTTTCAATGTTTTGGTGTTTGACGCGGAAAAGTATTAATACAAATATTTTTCACCTGTAACAAATCGCCGGTATCTTCTTCAGATTCATTGTCGCTGGATTCTTCATTCTTATTGTTATGATTGCCTTTGGATTTATGGATGAACATGATCGATGTTCACGAATCTTCATTGAAAAATGATAAAACGCGCTCGTGTATGGAGTTTCACTAATATAATGCTTAAAAACACACGTCAAGTATTTTCCCGTAAGTAACTCATTTTGAGCGCATTAGCATTGCACCTGGATATAATTTCAGATAAAACAGGACACGATACATTTTTAAAATCGTCATTAGGAGCATCTGTAGAGATTTTTTTTCTAAAAAAAAAATAATCACATCCTAGGAAAGCACGTGGTTTGGAAGCAAAGTTGGGAAAAAATTATCGATACATTTCCATAAATCTCACTTCGGTATGCATTTTTCGTTGTTCATAACTTAAAATAGCACTAATCAGGACTTGCAAATCACTAGCAGGATGTCAAGATGAAATTCACAACGCGTACTCCTTCGATAAGACAAATAGCGCGCAACGCGTTAAAGTAAATTCCGCACTTAAAACCGCGAAAATGCCACGAAATTTTTTGTTCGAGTGCAGGGAAAACAATGGTTATCAGAAAGGTAAATCAGACCGAGTTTGACTCTTTAAAAAGACGCGGAATTTCCCGAAGGAGAGGTTCTCGTGTATTCAGATACGTCGAGCACATGGACGCTTACTTTGGGTTGAGGGAAAACTTACACTGATTCGAAGGTACCTGGATTGAAAAAAAAAAAAAGTTCCCCTCTGCTGCAGTTTCATCAGTTGTGGCAATGTTTGACGAATTTCAATAAATAGAAAGCTGAAATCCTCGTATTGATTTTGGTGTAGCTGCGATTTTTTCGGGGGACCGAAATTGACTGAGTTATCTACGTCAATTTGCTCGCAATTTGTTCTCAAAATGTCCATCAAACTCGAAAAAGACAGGTTTTCAGTATGTTCTCTGAGCTATTGTCTTATTTAATGAAATCAAAACAGGAAGGACTAAAAAGTTCAGGTACCACGTCGGACACTTAAATCAGTGAGGTCCCCCCCCCCTCATAGGTAATCCGTAAAATGCTCCCAGAGATGACCTTTTCCCCAAAGTTACACGGAGAATTTCAACACACTCAAATTGACGTATTTCAGCCTATTTTGGTTCGACACAAATCGCACTTCTACGCCACCACGGAAAA
The DNA here is from genome assembly GCF_001854935.1 of Bemisia tabaci. NCBI lineage: Eukaryota > Metazoa > Arthropoda > Insecta > Hemiptera > Aleyrodidae > Bemisia > Bemisia tabaci. The sequence goes on from NW_017553907.1 coordinate 1,936,660, forward strand.
AAGTATACTGATTCAAATTTTGATGCTAAATCTCCAAAACTACGTGTATCGATTTGTGGTACACTGCAGACTTTCTGTCAATAGTTTATTCTTTAAATGCAAAACTACTCGACGTCACTTCTTGAAACCTTCCGTAATTTTTCTTCTCCGTACGAAGCAATAAACAAATAAGACAGGAGTGGAGATTTTCAAACGCTGCAAACGAGATACCTACGTGGTTTGGAAGTTCACCGTCGACTTATGGTATGGAAAACCTTGCGTTATACTATGTTGCGTTGTAAAAATCGAATGAAATTTTTAGAACCCAAGAGCTCTCTCTTCCGCGCCAAATTGAAATTTTTAAAACACATCATGCGCGAATCTACGCACTCCGGGAACAAATTAGTTTGTCGAATCAACATCCTAGTTGCTTTAAAAAAAAAAAAAAAAAAAAAAAAAAAAAAGTGCGAAGACCTCTGAATATTTGTCTCAACAGCTCCTGCTTTTATTTCCATGTCCTGGGGATTAGCATGGACATAGTTGAGGTCAAACGTTTAGAGATCGTAGCACAGTTTTGGAACTACCAGGATGTCAACTCGACATTCTTATGTTTTTTGGTGTATTTCAGCCGCTTTCAATCCGACACAAAAATCAGTGACACACCCAAATCTTTAAGAGAATCTCAGCTTTCCTTCCGTTCGAAGAGATACGAAATCGGTTACAAACTAGCGAGACTGCAGCACGGGGAACCTTATATTTTGACGGAATCAAGTAAGTAATACCTCGTAAACACTCGGGGTGGACGCGTCGCCGTGGCGTAGTTTTCCCGCGTCGAGGGTTTATCGCACGGATCAAGTTGGGTTCACGGAGGGAAAGTTTTCCGAAAGCGATTGAGACTCGACTGGGCCTTGAGTAATTTAATACTTGGGCCGGGCGGGGAACTGACAAATCAAGACCCGAGTCGGATCCCGGGGAACAGGCAGGTTATGTGTACAAGAACGCAACTCTGATTTGTCCCTATATGAGCTTTAGCACGCTAGCTCTAGCGCCTGTTCGTGCCAGCGTTCACGGCATCGTTTTCCTGTCAAAACGAAAAAAGGAAGAAGTGAAGCAAGAACTTATTATTCCGGGGCTCTTTGCCACGTCGACGTCACTCATTCAACATTGACCCATTCTGCCGTGCTAACGAAGAACGCCGTATGAACAGTCGTGAGTTGCCAAATTTCCTTTGGTAAAATGTTTATTTTTGAGGAAAGCTATGGATATCTTTCCGAGAAATTTTCAGAAAATTTAGAGCTGATTGTGAACGAAATAATCTAAAAAATTAGAAGGAAATAATTTACACATTTTCCTAGAAATTAGTGATTTACTAAAAGAAATTTGGCAACGCCTGAAGGTTCATACGGCGTTTTTCCTTAGCACGGCAGCACTCCGTTCTCAGCGCTGCAACGCTGCCAAGCTAAGGGAAAACGCCGTGGGAGCTTTCAGACGTTGCCATTTTTCTCTTAATAAAAACCGATTTTACCGGGAAAATGGAGCTCTTGCGTGTGTGGGCAATTTGCGATTTAAGCTCTTATTATTTCTTAAAATTTCGCGAAAAACAAAATGGTGCCTCTGATTTTCTTTGAAACAAACTCCATAACTCAAAAAAAGCTCTCAAAGTTAAAGGCCGGAATATAGGGAAAATGCGACGCTATCCTGAGAGCCCACCTCTATATCTAGTCAAACTCTCAAATGTAAAGATATGGTGAAAATACATCAACGGAATAGCCACTTTGTTCGAGGACTTCAAAACTGAAAACACGGCAATCCTGCCAGTGAATTTGCTCCCTATTTTTACATGGAGAGTTTGACGAAATGTAGAGGTGGACTTTCAGAATAGCGTGGGATATTCCCTCCATTACGGCCTCAACTTTGAGAGCTTTTTTTGAGTTTCGGAGTTTGTTTCGGAGAAAAGCGGTGGCACTATCGTGTTTCCCGCGAAATTTTACCGATAGGAAAGTAATTAAATTGTATGAATCCCCCATACATGCTAGAGCTCCATTATGGATGTTTTTAGTCAAATTTTCGTAGAGAATTTTGTTTTGCAATGTGATCTAAAATATCTGAATGCCAAGGAAAAATACACACAACTTTCTTCAAAAATAAATGCTTTATCTAGGGAAGTTTGGCAACATTCGAATGTTTCCACGGCGTTCTTCTTCAGCACCGATCGGAGAGAACGCTTTATGAACTTGTCAATATTGCAATGTGGACCACCAGGGAAACTCGATTCTGTGAATTTCCGTTCAAGTTCATTGTTTTAGAGGAAACTAACCAAGAGTTTTCCTAGAAATTTTTTGGGAATTTTCTTCACTCATTCAAACATATTCACATATTTACAGAAAATTTTAAGGGAATATTTTGGTTAGATGTCTCTCTAAAAAATGAAACGTACTTTTTTAAAGTTTTTGAAACATTGCAGTGCATTGTTCAATTCCGATTTTATCTCATACATTATATAAACGCAAACATAAAATAATGGGTAAACGAGGCTCAAATACATACAAATTCTTGGGAATTTTCGGTCCGTACCCCGTTATCAACCAAGAAACAAAAATTACAAATCATAAAGTCAATGAAAAATCGGAACCCTCAGACCCCCCCCCCCCCCNGCGGGTTTTGATTTTTTGTTAAAATCATATTTTGTGCTTTTGTCGATGAAAAAGTTCATTTGACATATCTGTCTTGTGTCTATGTCACGTTTTTTCACAAGGTTTTGAATTCCCACTCTTGATTAATGGACAACCATTTAGCCATGGACTTCGTTTTCCGGAAGTGCCCAATCCACAAACACCCTGTACACACTTCTTCAAAGTGTCGAAGCCATTGAACTTGATACCGCATTAGATACGCATTGCGGAGTCCGAATATTTGCGCGCTTGATTTCCGCATTTAACGATGCCAAGCATGCTTCAGAAACGTCAGTAATTTAAGACGGTTCAAAACCTCAGATTCTCCTTCATTTTCACGTGATACTGCATCACATACCTACTCCACGGTTCGAAATATGCGCGCTTGATTTCTGCAGTCAACGATTCTACCATAATGCCTCCATTCAGTTATTTTATCCAGTATTTTGGAACAGGTGAAAACTTGAAGGTTTCCTTCATTTTTGCATGATACCACATCACATACCTACTCCGGAGTATAGTTCCGCACTTGATCTCCACATTAAACGATGCGAGCTTATAGTCTGTCCCAGATACGAAGAGCTCTGGAAAATCGGAATAATTTGCACGATGTAGAAGCAAGGTATCGTTCGTTCTATTGATACCCGTCTAATCACCGAGCCAACCCCGCACCGCACAGAGGGCTGGTTACGAGCTCCGCGGCGCGGCGGCGCCTTGCGTCGGGAATCCGCTCCTGGGTCCCGGGGAAAACCGGCCTCGTGCATCGCGTTAGTTCAGACGAACACTATCTAGCTTCTTATTGGTGGATGGTAATCAATCAATAAGGGATATAACGCAGTCCATTCTGTGCTTAATTCGCACTCGCATTCTGAACTTTACTGGAGGTAAAAATGGAGGTAAAACCTTTGGCCAGAGGAGCGACGATTAATGTCAATAATCAGGGATTTAAATCGCCTATCCCGGTCTGGAAATGCGAAGGGAGTATGCGTTGCCTCGAGGTGGCTTGCGACCCTCTGTGCGACGCATGTGAGAGGCGACGAGATGACAGGTGACGAGGGTCGAGGCACCCCAACCCGCCAAATAGTGCTAATTACTCTGATTTTCCAGAGCTCTTCGTATCTGGGACAGACTATAATGTCCGCATTCATAAACTCCTGTACTTCGAGACAGGTGCAAATATAAGTTCCCTCGTTTGCGGTGTTTAAAAATCTCCGCTCCCATTTTAATTATCATGAAAGACAACAAATTAACATTTTTTCTTACAGATTTCCCTGAGGTTTCTTCGCATCGAAAAGAAACGTCACGGAAGTTTTCAAAAATTGACGTCTAGTATTTTTCCATTTAAGAAGTGAAGTATAAAAGGAAAGCTGCAACGTCGCAAACCGAGATGTGCGGTCAGGTAGTTTCATAGTCGACATGCGTTTCCGTCAAAGACGCACTATCACTTTTACATTATACTTACACTGGTACTGCCCTTTTTTTGTGTGAAGACTGTATGCAAATGCATTGACGCAACACTATTTACCAAACCTCGTATCTAGTTTTGTAGATTTCCTGTCAAATTTATTTATTTTGAAAGATGACTGATATTGCTATCGCATATAATTGCACATTATTTTTCCTGGTCTTCTGAGGAAATTTCTCTAACGTATTGTGCAAAGGTGTCTGATAAAACTCTCTCGAGAAAATTAATTAGGGGAGAAAATTTTGAGGCACCGCTATCGAGGTACCTACCGAGTTTTCACCACCGATATTCCGCTACCACAGACGATAGAAATATTGAAGGCGCTTTGATACAACTATTAGAGCCCAAAAGATGTGCGTGTTGCATGATCGATGAATTGTAGGCACCCAGCGTTCTTATTAACAACTCTTAGATGCAATGACGTATTCGTGCTGACATTATGTTGTTGTGTCGCGTGTGCATTCGCGTTGGCTGTAACAAATCTAATATTTCAGGTGAGCCGTTTGAGGTAGCATCCCAGCGACACCAGCAAATAATGCAATTTGCGGCAATTACTGATAAGGATTCTCGAAATTCTTCTGCAAAAAACGTTTTGTACCCGATAATTTAACGTTATTTTACCTGTCACTTCCATATCGTTCATTAATTAAAAATTCTTAACTGTTTTTTTTATCTATCCTCCACTGAGAAAGAAAGAGGTGGGGGGGGGGGGTTTGGCCACCGAATTGATGAGGGATTTCTATGATGGGAATAACTGTCAGGTATACCCCTGTGATGCTTTTTTACGCCATTCTCGAGGGCAGTGGAATTGATTAGTTTGAAAAGACCGATCTCTCTTTTTTCTTGAATAATATTTATTTTAAAATATTGTAATTTCTACTGCAGTTCAGCCTTTTTTTATTTGATAACTCATAAAAATTGAAAAATCGTATAAACATACACTGGTAAAAAAAACCTCTTGGTTCCAGAGTGCAGTTTCTTGTCGCCGGATTTAAGAGTCTGGACTCTTGTTTCAATGCAAAATCCGCTTGAAACAAGAGTTCAAGACTCTTAAATCCGGCGACAAGAAACTGCACTCTTAAGTCAATGCACCGCGGGATTGGTCCAAAAGGTTTTTTACCGGTGTAGTTTAATTCTAAAGTAGAGCGTCTCTTTGAGGGGAAGCTCCTAAAAAATCAAGGCCTGTAAAACCTCTGTCACTCTCATCTTCCTAGCCCTACATTCCAAAGGATACAATAAAATTTGCAGAGCATTCGCGGCATTTAAAATTGAAAGAAAATTTGACTACATTTTGCAATTTGGAACTACAAATTCTAGCCCGGTTTAAAAACAACGTATGTTTCATTAGTTTCCCTATGCACATAAGTGTTTTTCCTGAGGAGCCAGCATTTAGAATTCCAAATTGCAAAATGCAGTCCAATTCGAAGGAAAGTTTTTTGAGAAAGGAGATAGGTATGCTACGTGGGGGAAAAAATTATTATTCGATCACCTCAATGGAGAAAACAATGGGGCAAATTTCTGATTCTAAATTGACGATATTTCTTGAATCGGTGGAGTAATATGGAAAATAAACAATAGGAAGTTCGTTGCCATCTGCAAATTGACAGTTGACGATTTGTGCATTGTAAAACTCACTTGGTTCTCGGCGTCTACTTTCTTGGTAGGTTTCCGTTTCCGTCGGTTAAAGTTGATGAAATGCTGGCTGATGGGGCGGACACCCGCGGGACTAGTCGGTTCCATAGAAAAAACTTGAAATAATCTTTATTTCATGAAATAATTGCCAGAGTTACCTCATAGATTCTGGGAGCACACTAACTCAGTTCAACTAATAAGGCGGACCGCAAGAAGAATGGAATCAATCGATTTTCACACACCAATAGTGACTGCGAGAATGAGCGCAAGCAGTAACATGAAAAAAAAAAGATGATTTCCTCAATATTCTCATCATGTGAGAGTGAAAGCTGGATCTAGTTCCTCAATTTTATACCACCCGCGTTACGAAGTAAGGATCAAATGAGGGGCTTAGGAGGTCAGGGCGCATAATTGCAGTTTTTGAAAAAATTGAGATATTCATGAACTCAACTCAAACTAGTTTGAAAGGAGGTATATTCTGTGAAAATTTCACGACTGAAATCCACTTTAAAGCATAATTTGAACTTCTCCTCCGCCATAAGGCTTCATGTAATTTTGAAACTTTAAAAATGTTTTTCTTGAAACACCAAAAACTGCACTTAAGCGCCTTGTTCTCTAAACCCTTTAAAATAGCGACCTCCGACAGTCAAGTTACAAGACCCTTTTTTAAATTTGAAAAAAGAATTGTCCTGCCATCATCACATTCTTGATGAAACATTGTTTACACCGTATCGTTCCTGCAACATGGTAATGCATCGGTATCGCCAATATTTCATTTTTATTCTCCGGGGGAGGAGCGGGGAGCAGGAGGTTCCGCACTTGCCAGATTTGGATTCACAAATCACCGACTGAAGCTTCAGGTGTTATATATTTTAACGATGCATTCGACAAGACTTGAGTTGAAATGCCGCATCCTATGTCGAACATTATTTTAAGGGTTAACTTGAAAGTGATTGCGACAGTAAGCATGCATTTTATCACGGGGAAAAAATAGTAATTTTACCGCCTATCTATGCCACCTCACACAAATACTGAAAAACCAAAAAAAATGCACGCGATGAGAGAGAATCCGTCACTACTTTCACGTCTAAATCTCAAAGCTACCCGAAAATAAAAGCACAAGGCGAATTCTTTAACGCGGCTCCCACCCTGGCTCTTTGACTAGCTTGAAGTTTACAGAACGTGAATAATAAGTGAGAAATTAGTTCTCAAGGGGAGCCGAAACCTCCGTTTCACCCGTCCTAAATCGTCGCCCCTCCGACGTAAGGGCGTATCTCGCCTTCCGCATGAGCCACAGAAAGCGCGGATTTATAAGTAAAACAGGGCTCACGTGGAAAATGAGAGATGCGCTTATGTCAGATGGGCGACGAAACCACCGAGACGCAAACACATTTCGATCCGGCGGTTAAGCCGGATTGCCACATAGGCTAATTTACTGGGAGTCACTCTCCGTAATTCCAGCGGAGCGGCGAGGTGCGAATAATCGATTTTCGATTATTCCTCATTTAAAGCTACGGCGAGGAATCGATTATTGAGTTGTTCGATGCGAACACCCTGTTTATCGATCCTTCTTCATGGGTTTAAATAGCAGAGCAATCGATAAATCACAAAGCACGCCACGCCACCGCGTACTACCCTGCTGAAAGAGAGTATACAGAATTGGTGCGGCTGAAGGAGGAAAGTGATTATCTCTCTTGCAACGTTTGAATATCTCCGATTTTGCTTTATTTTTTCTGAAGGAAACCATTTAAAATAAGTCCTTTAAATTGTTTTGGAATATTTTTGAATGAGAGACAAAAATCGCAAAAAACATCAAGAAACAGTATGGCTTTTTCTTAAAAAAAAATAAAATAAAATAATAAAATAAATAAACAAGTAAATAAATACATTGGGAAATTGTTGCAATGCTTACAATCAAAGATACGCATTTTGCAACTTTTTTTCTCTTTTTTTTCTTTTTTTAAGTAAGTATTAGGCACTATTTATGATGATTTTTCTTCGACATTTATCTCTCAAAGATGTTGAGAGATTTGTAGCATGGACGGGGGCTTGTTAGCTACTGGTACCTGTATCGGGGAAACAGATGTTTACCGTGCACGGCGCTTTAAATATTAGGTAAAGTATTATTTTTAGTATTTTGTGAGTATTATTTTTAAGCAAGTATAAATTGAACGAACAGTATTCCTCACAAAAATTGGCATTTTAACGCGTGAAAAACGAGGACAAATCGTTGTTTTTCGGACGTAAGGGCGTACCTTAATTTCCACGTGAGCATGCATTTCGTATAATTCTACGCCCTTCGGGATCTCACGTGGAGATAGAGATACGCCTTCACGTCAGAAAAACGAAGAAAAAGCTAGCTCTAGTCGATTTGCCGTGTTAAAGGCGTCCTTAAATTACGTAATGCGTGATTTTTCAAATTTTTGGACACCCACCCTCACCTTGGGTCGCGATCGTAACGCTGGCCCAAGCACCCCTAAAATGATTACCTACGTAACACTAGCCTCGACGACCCCCCCCCTTCTTTAAAAAAAAACTCGAGATAAGTTTTTTTTACAGAAAATTCGAAGAGGGCAAAACTCCTCACAGCCAGAAAGCTCTGTTGTCTTCGAAGAATAGCAAATTTACTGTCATACTTTAACAATATAACTTTAGATTAAGAACCGCTCGGAAAATACGGAATCCTAAACTCAGGATTTTTCGACCCTCCTCCCCCCTCCTTCATCTTCTCGTGACGCTTTGTTCTACATCATCGAATACTCCATTTTTATTACTTGACTTGTAAATGGTTAAACGGTGACACGAACCGTGCACAACGGGTTGGTTTCTTTCCACACAATGAAGTCAAATCAGTCTGCAAAGCAAAATAAAATCTGAAAAAATGGGAAATAAAATTCAAGTGAACGATATCTATAAGTAGATTCAAACGTCGGTTATTTATTTAATCAAAGAGCAGATAGATGAATTTGTGTTATTCGAATGGACAACTGGACAACTATTCGTGCGCTCAGTGGCATGTTCGTTGCCTAGCCGGTGAAATTGAAGGGGAGATTCACGTCGACGCTATCTCCTAATAATAATCCCTATAGTTCATAGCTTGCAGAGAAACGATTGTGTGTTCCTCGAACACACGAATGTGTAAAATAGCTAATCCTATATTTCAAGAGAAGGAATGAGTCACTTTAAAATATAGAAGTAGTAAAGAATGCTATTGCTAAATGGATCGGACTTGGTCAGAAAAACATGAAGTATTGATATTGATTTTAAACACTATTGGCACAGAAAAGAAATCCATCCTCACAACGTTCACGGTCTACCAAATTGCACGGGCATTCGAATCAATAAGAACATCATCTTATTCTATGCAGAGAATGACAGTGTCGTCGAGCTCAATTTATTTCCTTGCTCGCAAGAAACTGCACGCGATGGATGGAAGAATAATCTTGTCTTAGTATTAGGATCCGGGTGTCGTCTCTACTCTATCGTTAGGGATCTCCATTTCTACGTGAGTCCTGCCGCCTGCGGGCCGATTATTGAAATTGATAGACAAAGCTATAGACAAAAAATACATAAGGAGTACGGAGCGATCCCATCGGTGGAAGTGGGTGGTTCTAATGGACAAAGGAGGTAGGTAATAGACTAACTAACGGCAACCCACGAGAGGTCCTGTAGTTGGTCCATCATTTTCCTCCTTGGTCAATAACAACCATGCACCCATGTCAGCCAATAGGACTGCTCCATATGTTCCCTTCATTCAACACACAACATTTGGTTTTTTGGCGAGAATATGTCCAGCCAAGAGAGTTTTATCTTGACTACTGTCAAACTGACCCGACTATCTCTTCAGCGGGCCGATTATTGAAGTTGATAGACAAAGCTATAGACAAATAAGACAAAAAAGATATGGAGGGATCCTCTTTGTGGAAGCGGATGGTTAAAATAGACGAAGAAGGTAGGTAATAGACTAACTAACGGCAACCCACTAGAGACCCTATAGTTAACCCATTGTTTTCCCCCATAGTCTATAGAAACCACCCACTTCAATCAATAGGATAGCCCCATACTCCCTATGTCTTCTTCTCCTATCGCTTTTTCTATCAAATTCAATAATCAGCCTGCTGGATTGCATGCGATTACACGGCCGATAGGGCTCAACACAAAAATCAGTCACGCCCCTACGTCCGATTGTACCAGTGATACCAGCAATTTGTACATGCGGTGGTTGAAAGGATATCCAAGCTGACATGAGGCACCATAGTAAGGAAGCCACTATTTTATGCGTCTTATTTCCACTCGGGTTTCTCCTGTTTTTGGCTCACGAATTTGAAGATGACCCGATATAATAATTGCGCAAAGGAAGTTTGGAATTTATATTGAGGGAAATTGAGGAATGGGCGCATTCCTGTGCTGCTTTTCATACGCGTATCGATAGGAATAGGAGATTTTCGTCATATTTTAAACTGAAGCCATTCTCTATTTTTTATGGCTTTCGAAATAGAGCGGCAACAATGAAACTAGGCAAACAGAAGTCTGACAACGGTTGCTATGGACCCCAAACAACTACATTACCCAATACCCATCCTCAGGCGCAATCATAGGATAACTTCGATATTTTTTAGCTGATTTTTAGAGATTAATTGATTTTTGTAGAGTATATATCAATTATATCATACCTTATGAAATAGTTCTATGAAAATAGAGGAGCGATTGGGAAATAGTAGGTACGGGCACATACTAGTAGACATATAGGAGAATATATGCATAAAATTATCCGTCCCGTCTTTTTTATAGGCGCTCATCTCTAAAAAATTAGTTTCAATGCAATTTTTTAATTTATGTAAGACTTTATTCTAGGTACCTATTTCCCTTCCCCTACGTGTGCTAAACCCATCAAAGTAACTCCGGACTTTCATTGACCAAAGATCTTACATAATATAAACGAGTTTTGACTACAAGGGACATGTCCAGGACATAGTTAGTAAAATAAAATTTTAGTAAATAAAAATTTATATATCGATGGCCAATGTGTGAAACCACGTATCTATGTTTGCAACGTTGCAGACTTCCTGTCATTTTTTTTTTTTTTTTGGTGTGCAAAACTATCCAATGTAATTTCTTAAAAACTACCTTGAATTTTCCTCTGTGTGGCAGAGTTTCCCGTAAAAATTTCAAGCTATAATTGAGGACACCGCACCAAGAACAGCCTATAACTTGGAACCGCGTTTTGAGAAAAACGCATTTAAAATTTCGTTTTTTATGTACTGCGCAGACTTTTCTACGCAGGTACCCTGTTTTGGTGTTTTTGGGTGACCTAACCCTTCTATTGAAGGATCTCAGGTAGATTTTGCGATACATTTTGGGTTTACACTCTAATATATTTAATTTAAAAAAGCGGTTTATAGGCCATTATTACACCCAACAGTCATTTTGGTGGCAAAATGAAGTATAAATCATTTTAATCACGCATGATTATACGCATAAATGATACTCATTTGCTGAATACACTTCTGGCTGGAGCGCATTTTAGCTATGCATTCACCACTGCAAAAATGTCACAGGAAATCGACAAAGCCAGCGTGTATCAGGCTATTTCGATTGTAATCTTCCGTCGCATTTCGAAGGCGCAATGATACAACTATTTGAACTCTCCGGAATGCGGGAGGTATCACGCCGCATTTGAAGGCGTTTTCAAAACAGCCAAGTTCCGATATCTGGATTATCGTTTTGCATAGTTCATATTCTTTTGTTTTCATTTCTACCCACTTGTTTATTCATAATCCTCTTATAAAAAGTACCCATTGGCTAAATACAATTCTAGCTGGAGCGCACTTAAGCGCATTCATGAGTGCAAAAATGTTAACGGAAATCGAAAAGGCCAGCGTGCATGAACGCTATTTCAATTTCAACCTTCCGTCGCATTTCTAAGGCGCAATGATACAACTATTTGAACTCTCCGGAATGCGGGAGGTATCACGTCGCAATTGAAGTTTGTTTCAAAACAGCCAAGTTCCGATACCCGGATTATCGTTTTGCATAGTTCATATTCTTTTGTTATATTCCGTAGCACTTGTTTATTTTTAATCCTCGTATAAAAACCACCCATTTGCTAAATACAATTCTAGCTGGAGGGCACTTCAGCTATGCATTCACCACTGCAAAAGTGTCAAAGGAAATCGACAGGCCCATCGTGCATGAAGGCTTTTTCAATTGAGGACACCGCAGCAAGAACATCCTATAACTTGGAACCGCGTTTTGAGAAAAACGCCTTTAAAGTTTTGTTTTTGATGTACTGCGCAGACTTTTCTATGCAGGTACCCTGTTTTGGTGTTTTTGGGTGACCTAACTCTTCTATTGAAGGATGCCGGGTAGATTTTGCGATACATTTTGGGTTTACACTCTAATATATTTAATTTAAAAAAGCGGTTTTTAGGCCATTATTACGCCCAATAGTCATTTTGGTGGCAATATGAAGTATAAATTATTTTAATCACGCATGATTAACGCAAAATGAAAGGATATCTATAGTGAGTAAAGAAAGGGGTAACTAGCACCTTATCGTCCCTTAAGTTTATAGGCCCGCTTATAGGTCATTCTTGCACCCATCGATCCAGTGGCCTGACTTAACTCGGAAAAAAGGCTTTTCGACCTCGAGCCGTTACCTATCGATATTCTATCGCTACAACAGCATAGTCCAGGGTACGTAGAATCCGAAAAGCAGATGGGCGTAATAACGACCTATACGCCTATAGGCTGTTCTTGGTGCGGTGTCCTCAATTTGTGCTTATCGTTTCTCTTGAAAAAAATAAAATAGTAGCGAAAATTTTGAAACGCTGCAGTCTCGCCGTGTTCCGCACTTTGACCATCGATACATCGATTTATTCGATTGGTATAGCATTGAAAGAGGTCATGAAATTCTGTACTTCCTTGATCCAGCGGACCTAACTCGGACCTTTCTTGTACCGAGACATTATCCCCTTCTTAACGAGACTTAAAAAATTTTGAAACCACTTGAGACTCAAGTCTTTTTTGTCTGAACCACATATAGGGACTCAAAGCTTTATTTTGTGAAGTGCCTGCAAATCGTTGGGCTTTGGCCTACTCATTGCCTCCTTCGCTCTGTTCGCGAGAAAAGTGCAGAAATGGGTAGGGAGGGGGAGAGAGGGAGAGAAAGGGGGGTGAGAAAGCGGGAAAACTGCCTCGCATCAAGCCAGTGCACGCAGCGCGCGGTGCACGTTGGTACCAAACCCGATTCAACCGGCGCGGCGCACACTGGACCAAGTCAGAATCTGGAAACTTTTTTCAAGAGTTACGTTCAAGAGGAGTTCCATTGATTTTTTTCTGAAATTTAATTTCAGGAACACTCAATAAAATTGAATTTTTGACGAAATAAGCATTAAAATTTGAAATTATAGTCAAAAATTTCATGTCCGACCTCTTATATCAGCCCGTTCCAATGTGCGGCGGCATTTCAATTCCGTTCAGACCGTTTGCAGCGTGCAATGACGTTTGGACTTCGAACTGCACTAAGGTTCATAGCCGCGGCTTCATTTCAGCCAAATATCTAAGGGAAAGGGGCTCCAAAAGTTGTTTGGAGAAGGTAAATTAAATTAGCTTGGATGGGAGACATCAAAGAATCTCCAAAAATGCCTTCACTGGAAAAAAAAACACATTGGATCTAGAGTCCAGACTCTTGAAAACATTGACAAGAAAAAATACTCTTGATTCAATCAGATTTTTGCTTAAATCAAAAGGAAATCCGCTCAAATTAAGAGGCTTGGTTCTTGATTTAGGCTAAAATCCGATTGAATCAAGAGTATTTTTTCTTGTCGATGTTTTTAAGAGTCTAGGATCTTGATCCAGTGTGTTTTTTCCAGTGTTGGAATTGATTTAAATTTGCCGAAAAGTGTCCTAAAATATGATCAAATTTGTGAAAACAAAGGAGTCGTTGCCCCTGTGCTCTCTCCAAATGACGCCCTTGAGATTTTACGATAACGAACCGAGAGTAACTGCTGATTTTGAAGTTATTCGTGTTCATAAGTTAACAAATAGAATCGTTCCGAAGTATATCTAAGGCAAAACATGCTTATTGAATGGAAATCAGCAACGAATTCAACCTTTGGGTCAGATTTCAGTTGTTTTTCATTACGAAACGAGAATTTTTCACGAATTTACAGCAATATCGCAATGCTCCTGGTTACTTTTTGCAAAATCCAGTTCTTACGTTGGAGGGGTTCTTTGGGGTCCCTGATCAGAAATATCACATCAACTAGGTAACTACCATAACACACTACTGATTATTTTCTAGAAGCAACATTCACGATGACGGGATGAAGAGTATTTTAACAGAGGATCCTCTTCATATCAATAATGAAATATGTATATCATCATCATATCCTTGTGATTACTTAATTGAACTTTCAGACTTAAATTGATAAAAATTAAACTACTTAGATGACATGAAAATGAAATTTTGAAGTGGTACAATAAAGTGCCTTATCAAATTATAAAATCGTATAACTTAGGATTTAAATTATCTATAAGTTTTTATTAAAATGGAAATTAAATTTTATTATTCATTTTCGATCATCGACATTATTGTAACTTTAGTTTAAAGTTTTCTCTCCCTCGGGTGATTCACAGTGGCTAAGTCGTCAGTTGCATCACGACGGTGAAACTACCAAACCACGTATCTCGGTTCGCGACGTTGCAGACTTCCTGTCATACTTCATTTTTAAAATAAAAAACTACTTAACGTCCAGTCTTGAAAATTCCTGTGATTTTTCCTCTTCGTGCGGAGAAAATTCTGTGAAAATTTCAAGGAATGATATTGATTTGGTCTACTTCAAGAAAATAAAATGTGAGCGTAGATTTTTAAACACCGCAAACGAGATACGTGGTTTGGTAGTTTCACCGTCGATCAGTAAGTCCCCAAATAATGTAACGAGCATCCAAGAGATTGATGTAACGAGTTACGAGCGCCTTCAATTTCTGTGAATACCACACTCATACTTGTGTTGAAATATTTGTATTCAATGTGCCGCGCCGTGCATCCCGACGAGAGCATTACATGAACACAACAGATAAATTGAACATTTTGAAAATCAACTCTTAGGAGAGAAGAATTGAAGTTCACAGGCGAGAAGGAGGGGAGGAGGGCTCAATAAATGTTTGTGTTGAACTAATTTCAGTGTGTGTTCTATTATAATGGAGTGGAGCTCCGCAACTTTTCTGCATTATCCTTGGATTGTTGATGAAAATAAAAGCATGACAACATGAAATGATACGAGAAAGAGAATATTAATAAACGCAAATTACAATGTGGAAGGTTACAGATAAATAAAATTTAACTTTCAACGAAGAAGCTATCTTACTTAAACTGAAATTTGTAATTTACTCCTAGTTCTTTAGTCAGGCATTTTATTTATCATCTTGACGCCTAATAGTTTAAATTTTAAAAATCAATGAAGTTTCTTGCTTTTCAAACTAACCACAAAGATTATCAGGATGATACTTTTTCAATATTTGAAGAGGGTCAACTCCTCTTTCTTCTGGAGAATTCACTCATTTGACTTTGTAAAGGTTTCCTCTCTTTTAATAAATTATCAGTTACGTATAGGTAATATAGTAGTTATTTCTAACGCATGTATGATATTTTTTTAAAAGTATACTTACTTTCGATTATCCGTGGTTTGGCTAATATTAGAGACTGATAATTTTTCTGATATTTTATTGCGTCAGAGAGTATGTCTGCCAGTTTGCACTGTCGATTTTCTCATTCTTAAACTGTTCCAGATTTTGGCATTAGAGTAAGTATTCTAGGTCGATGAGATAGAAAATTTTCAGCCAAGTGACTAAGACCTTTTTTTGATCAGGGTACAGAAATTTGTGAAGATAACGCTAGCTTTATACCCACATCAATTGAAGCCGTTTTTTAACATTTTTGTAACAGAAAATTGCGTCTTCAATTCCAGGTAGTCGCAATATGGGAGGTTGGGCACCACTCATAATCGAATAGTGATCTCTCGAGCGCCTTCCATAAATGATGACAAATATCGAATGGCCACACTCAAAAAAACCTAATTATATCCGATTGCAACGTTGAACACCTCCGCTCATGATTCATTTGTATTTAATTATTCGGTTCAAAAACTAAACAACAGTTTTTCTTAGAATTGTCTGATAATTCTCTTAAATTAAATCAAATATATATTTTCATAAAATTTTGAAGCGATACTTTGGTTATTGCATTTTTTTCAAACAACACAAAATTCAGAAGGGTCCGAGATAGATACATGGATATTTTTCCTGAAATATTATGATAAAAACGGGGGAGAAAACACAAGTAGAGATTTATAACGCGTGACCCTAGTTCAACGGCGCTGTAGCCGTGCCTATTAGCGCAGCGTGGTATGGCCCTTGCAGTGTGACACGCCTTCATTTCCAACAAACGGCAAAATGGCAATCACCGGTAGTAGAATAGTTATCTCACAAGCGCCTGCCCTAGATGATGTCACATATCGATAGCTACACACACACACCCTCACACACCCTCTCACCCTCACACACTCACCCTCACTCTCACCCTCACGCCCTCACACACACACACAAAACCTATTTATCTCCGATTAAAACGTTGCACACCTTCACTCGTGTTTTATTTTTATTCCATTGAGTTTAAAAAACTATAAACTACAATATTGCTCATTGAATGTTTCTGCGATTTTTCCCTATTCATTTTAATTACATTCACAGAAAATAAGAAAAGGCATTAGGGTTCTTTCCGACCCCACCTGAATTTTGTTAAATGTCTCATATTTTCAAAGTACTGGTCTTAAGTAGACTATGCCAAATATTTCACCGAACGGAGCTCGTGCAAAGGTGCGGCAGCGCCCCAAACCCAAAATTCTGGAATTATTGAAAAATTATTACTTTCGTGGACTGATTTCGGTTATTATCACTCTTTCAAGAGGTGATCTCCGGGCATTTCTTGCGTACTTTCCATTACTCACCTTTTGAAAGGTCTCTGATAATTTAGAAGGGACATCCGGTATATTGTTGCTGTTTTTGGCCCATTTTTAGGATTTTTCAATGGGACGTATTTCTGCTAAACGGAACAATGAGCATAATGGCGTGAGCCCTGTTATGCACATATTCTTATGAGTCTCAGGGCTCAAGTCTTATAATGCACATAGTTCCATTTCGCAGAAAGACGACCTATACACATGTAAAACTTAATTTAACCTAGAAATCGTGTATTTTTCGGAAAGAACGAAAAAAATGAATGAAACATGTTTTACTTCAGTAACTATTTCTCACGTTGTTAAATTTCCAAGAAAAGTCGTCCTAAAGTGCCAAAAATGTTAAAAATCGGATTAATTATCACGTCAAAGGCCCGCGGGACAAAAGTAACCCTCGTCGTTCCAACATGTTTCCAACTTTTTAAGGCCCTAAAAAATGTACTTTTCTCTCCAATAAAATCAAAATTATTTTTCAATAAAAAGATATTGTGTCAGATGCCAAAGCTACTGCAACGAATTATAACTGAGTTTTACCTGGTTAAGAGCGGCATCGAGGTTTGCTGAGGTCATGGTTAGGCCAGATTATTTTCCAGCAGCAAAAAATCCGTCAATAGGATGACTCCTAAGCCATGGCAATCGTAAGACCTGGGACTCCTTGAGTATCAACCCAATTTTTATTGATTTATTTATACGGTTTTTTTCCAAACATTGACGAGTGTTCCTCTAGAATAAAATTATGTGACTAAAACCACGCATTTTAGAGACGGATCAAACCCTTTAAGAAATTAATCAAAAAATAAGAGACACTTGATGTAAATGCTGCGTAGGAGAAAATCAAACATGTTGGTGTTGCCCCACAGCACTAAGCTACCGGCAATAATTTATGGACAAAATTCTGGAATTATTTAAAGCAGAAAAAAAAACTTGGAATAATAATGACGATGCACACTTCATCTACACGTTTTACTTTAAGACAGATTTACGCGATAAAATGAAAATTGGACGGATTGGTAACTATTATAAAAGCGAATAAAATTCGGTATTCCAAAATAAGGAAAGCACTAATGTTCAATAATACCTAGACATGAAGTCCGTGAATATTTTGCGATATTATATCGAGGAGCATTACAAAAATCAGAGAGTTAAAGTAATACACGCGCGATGCTGGCAAATGGAGTATGATTCGCATAATAAAAGGACCGCAAGGATTTCATAAAGCAGAATTCACTTCACCGCTCCTCCTCTAAACAGTTATTGTGTATTTATAACGTCAGGGAAAGTTTAACGGGAAACTTAGCAAGGGACATTTTCGCTGGAGCGGGGAGCGGGTAACTTAAATTATAATCCATCTCAATCTTTTCCCGTTTAATTGGTCTCAGACATGCATATTATATTTTGATCGATGAAAGAACTTGAAGAAATAAAGATTGGTTATACCAAGAGATGCCATGCTCAATGACATGACAATTAATAATGAGATTGATTTATTGCGGAAGCTCGGTCATTTATTCGATATTCAAGAGGCTTTCAATGCTCGGTTTTATTCTTTATTTTGAGCGTGTGTAAGTACGTATTAATGGATGTTATACGAAAATGGTTGAAAGGAAGCTACGGGTAAACAGGCAGTTTTAACAAAAATCGATATCCAAATTATTTTTAAAAAATGCCAG
Source organism: Bemisia tabaci (assembly GCF_001854935.1). Lineage (NCBI taxonomy): Eukaryota > Metazoa > Arthropoda > Insecta > Hemiptera > Aleyrodidae > Bemisia > Bemisia tabaci. The sequence goes on from NW_017553907.1 coordinate 1,955,096, forward strand.
TTTTTCGGGAGTCTATTCCCGCAATATATGTTATACAATATTTTTATTGTAAAGAGTCTATGTTGTAGCGACATCCTCAGAAAGATGCATTTTCCAGCAAAATAGGCCTAAATTGAATTAATTTTCATTCACAAGTCAGTTAATATGTCTCTACTTTAAACTTATAAAATTTACAGCAAACAATTTTTCTTCATTTAGAGTATTTGATTCATTTAAACATTTCTATTCTGAAGCGCTGAATTTTACTTATGTATGTGCATTGTCTCTATTGTATTTGACTATATTGTTTGTTGAATGATGTTTGTTGTGCGTTCTATTGCTGAAGTGCGCTCCAGCTAGAATTGTATTTAGCAAATGGGTGGTTTTTCTACGATGATTAAAAATAAACGACGGGTACGGAATATAACAAAAGAATATGAACTATGTAATACGATAATCCGGGTGTCGGAATTTAGCTGATTTGAAAACGCCTTCAAATTCTGCGTAAGTCAAAATTAGTCAAATAGTTGTATCATTGCGCCTTAGAAATGCGACGGAAAATTACAATTGAAATAGCCTCCATGCACGCTGGCCTTTTCGATTTCCGTTAACATTTTTTCAGTCATGAATGCGCTTCAGTGCGCTTCGGCTAGAATTGTATTTAGCAAATGGGTGGTTTTTATAGGAGGCTTATAAGTAAACAAGAGGTTAGAAATGGAAACAAAATAATATGAAGTATGCAAAACGATTATTCCGATAACGGAACCTGGCTGTTTGAAAACGCCTTCAAATGCGGCGTGATACCCCACGCATTCCGGAGAGTTCAAATAGTTGTATCATTGCGCCTTAGAAATGCGACGGAAAATTACAATTGAAATAGCCTTCATGCACGCTGGCCTTTTCGATTTCCGTGATTTGCAGTGAAGAATGAATAGCTGAAGTGCGCTACAGCTAGAATTGTATATAGCAAATGGGTAATTTTTATAGGAGGATTATTAATAAACAAGTGGGTAGAAATGAAAACAAAATACTATGAACTATGCAAATTGATTAATCCGATATCGGAACTTGGCTGTTTTGAAAACGCCTTCAAATGCGGCGTGATACCTCACGCATTCCGGAAAGTTCAAATAGTTGTATCATTGCGCCGTAAGAATGTGACGGAAGATTTAAATGGAAATAGCTTTCATATGCAGGCTCGGCACATCCCATCTCGGACCTTGGTACCAGTTTTAAGGCCCGGGCCCCAAGCACGGAGGGGGGGGGGTCCGAGGGGCATCCTTCGAGAAATTTTAGAATTTGTACGACTAATCGGACGCATTTTGAAGCTTCCATAAAGAATTGTTCCATCAATTTCTGCTGAATAATTATATTTTTTTTCTACTTTCAGCAAAAAATACTTGCGAATTGTTGCATTCAAAATATCTGGAATTTTTTTTTTTTTTTGGGGNGGGGCATATGATACTATTTTCAGTTCTAAGAGGGCCAGGCCCCCCTGGACTTCCCCTTCGTTTGTCTATGGCAAGGGAGTTGAGCTATGAGCCATTGAAGTCGAGGATGCCCAAACTGGAGACTCTTATCATCTGACGACGGAAGAAAATGAAACGCAGTTTCTAAAAATATCCCTCTGTACTGAAAAACCTTGAAAATAGACAGACATTTTCCAAGAAGTATACTTCTTTAAAAATTTAAGAAAGATTCTACAGTGCCCCAGCGTGTTTCTGAAAATCTATTCACCTTTTGCGAAATTTTTGCGGTATATTTTTCACTTTTTCTTACGAAACAAGGGTTGCATGTGAATTCGTAGTGGTTTTTCACGGGTAACACGGGCTCCCTCCGGGGCCCGGGCCCCGGTACCAGGGACCCAGTATCCCCCCC
>NW_017553907.1:1956979-1974613 GCF_001854935.1 Bemisia tabaci
GGGGGGGGGGGGGGGGGGGGGGGGGATAAAGCGCCAGTAAGTTACCAATAAGGTGAACATTTTGCCGGAATGATACGCTGAATCTGGCAGCTGAATATGGAAGTCAACAGTCATCGCTCAACGGTTGAAATTTCGCAAATTCGAGTTATATCAACACCATGGTTATATTCATCCAGATGTGTATCAAATATACTTGAATAGTTCAGACAAATCTGACATTATCGCTAAGATTCGTTGCCGAACGATGACTCAGGGCCGATGACTTTCACATTCAAGCCCAAAGACATAAAGACGGAGCACTAAAAGCAAAAAATGAAGCTTCTAGAGCTTCTTTTCAATCACCTCTACTATTGGCTAGAGGATTGGCGGCGAAATCGGGACAAGTTTGAATTCAAATGTAGGGCGGGAACTAATAAATAAAATTGCGGAAACAAAGTATTTTAGGTTGATTTTTGCCCAAATTCAGGTACACACTCATATTTTTTTAACTTTAGGTTAGTTTCAGTCCGTCGTCGACCGATTAATTTCATTTGGGAGTAACGTTGATCTAGAACTGTAACGGCCTGTTTGAACCTGCAGAACCACAATGAGCAGAAGAAAAACTAACTTTATGTGAGATTACTGCCTGTTACCGAGCAAAAGTAGGTGTATTCTATTAGGACGCAGATCGAACTTTCTTAGTATATTCGTTTTAGGAATTTAAAATACGTTTCAAAGAAGAAATGTGCAAAAATCAAGAGGACAAGTTCAAATCATGGATTCCCGCGCTCATTTACACACTCACACAAGCGCGCAGCGCCGAACCTAGCTTCACTTTTTTCCCGTGCTTTTAGATACGAGCGCTCCGTCTTTATGTCTTTGTTCAAGCCACATTCAGCTCCCACATTCGCGTGTAATTGCGACAAAAAGCGGATAAAGAATGGTGGTCGCAGTCGCATTTCGTACCCTCTTGTCGTCACACGCCATCGGGTACGTTTTGGGCACACCATGCTTGCATGGCAAAGCATGTACCCTCTGCGCGTCACAGCCTTTAAAATGGTGGCTCAACTCAAGATGCGACCACCTTTCTTCATCCGCCTTGATTGCGGCATTTCAAAGAAATATCTCTTTCCTCGAGGGAGGTATCGAGGTCCTGCGGGAAAAGGGTGCATCACTTTAGAAACCCAGTCCATTGTGTGTATTCAATAATATTCAACATTAGTTAAGTAGACAAAAATAAATAAAATAATGTATGTGCATATAGATCTGCTGCTTGTCTTGAACAAAAAGGATACAGACTTTATTGCAGCGGAAATCTTTCTGATCCCGCTCAGTAATCGAATGTCAGAAAGTCCGTCAATTTGAAAGAAATCGCGGCATTTTAAAATGACCGCTAAAGAACAGAGTTTTTGGCGCGCGCGATCTGGATTTTCGGCCGGGCTCGGCTGGCTCGGCCCTTTCCGTCATGTCTTCGGTCATTTCCGGTTCTAGCCCGAAGCTAAACATAATTTCATTTTTTCAGTTCCGTTTCTTCTAACCTATAACCCACAAATTCTACAAGTTCTAGTTCTACAACAAGTTCTACAATCATCATCCATGTTGTGACTCCATGATGTTGTGTTGAGTTCTTGTGTTCTCCATCTCTGGAGTTTCAGTTGGTTCAGTTTTCGGAGATTACAAAATGTGAATAATGTGATTCGCCTTTACCATCGTGCACTGTTTTTCAGTGCGAGCGAGCCAAATTATGTCCCTCAGAAGTTGCCTCGTCTTCTTGCGCGTGTCGAGGTTTTATGAACACACAGCCGAATGCAACACGTGATGGCAGTTATTCATGATTTTCTCAATTTCTGCCGGTCATGCAGATTGGAAATATTCATCGTGCTTATCTTTACCACCTTCTTCTTCTCCTGGTGCCTATTGATTGCCTTTGGTGAGTCTTTGTTTCCTTCCAAACGATTCACCTAGTGGATTCCAAGATTCTGCTCACACTTTCGTCAGACCCTTCGTTTTTGCATTGCTCTGTGCTTGAATATGCTCTGAGCTTTGCTGATTAGGATTATTTAATTTACTGGTAATTTCATTTATTGGAAACCGTGTCAACCAATAATGCGGTCGTCTTATAATCACGTAACACAACCTAGACTGGGCATTTGGATATTCTAGTGAGACGACAGGCAATCCGGATTGTATGTACTACTGCCCAGACGTGTTGCCAGCAACTTTAAGTGCCTATGAAGACTCTGCAAACGCAAATTACCCTTGGTTAAAATAGATGCAAGGCTGCACTCATAACCCATGTAATGAGCGGCACGCGTTATTACATGTTTATCGGGTCGCAGCAACTCACATGAAGGCGCCTTCATACTCCCTTAACTGTTTCACCTTATCTGCGTTAGGTCAAACCTTATGCCCTGTCTAGATTGTGTTGTAAGCCTACGGGTCGTCACCAGAGAAACAAAGAGACCCAAGGCGAAAAGTTCAAAGCTTGCCACGAACTCTAATTTATCTTCTCCTAAACTCAATCAATCCTCCCTTTCAATCAGAATTCACGTTCGCTTCCCCCTGTAAGCTTTAAAAAAAAAGAGAATCTATTACTCCAACTTTTAATATTTCACTGCCTAAATGTCACATTTCGTTTGGGGCTCTCCCGATTTGTCCTGTTTTCATGTTGGTTCCCCTGGTTTTCCCATTCTTCCTAGGCTTCCCCTATTTCATACCGGCACTTGAGTGAATCAAAAAATCAGGAAGTTCCTCTACCCGTGAGAGACCCGCCACCAAACTTCTGGCGCTAAGAGAAACTTCTTCTTTCAGAGTTTTGTCACTTATCTTCAAAAGTTAGAACTGGGGAACGAAAAAAATAGACAAATGTCACATCAGAGAATGGCACCATTCAACATAAATTTTAACCAATGGGCCCACTGATGAGTGATGCACCCAGATGCACGTGACATTTGTCTGTTCTTTTCTCTTCCCAGTTCTACCAGTAAGCTTTCTCCTGGAAGATAAAGTCCCTTATCAAAGATCTGTTTAGCAATACAGTTGTAGCATTGCAACGCTTCAGTGAACTTCAGTGAGGTGAAATGACTCACACTCCTCTTACACACTTCGATTAATAGGACTTACTTACATTTTTCCCAACACTTACTGCCACTGAACAAGAATTGTCTAATTTTTTAAAAGTTCTGCCAACATGCTTTCTGCAAGAAGCAAAATTTATATATGCTATCAATTCAAAGTTGCAAGAAGTAAAAACATGGCAGCATGATACAGAGTGATGTACAATTGTTGAATTTGAACATTTATAAGATTCAGGTCTTCAATTTTGTAATAGCAAGTAAAGATGAATGGCTGCAGGGAGTAATGGGGAGACGAAATGCTGCAGTATGTAGGCTGATTATTGGCCATAGTAATTGCAAAAAAATTCATACAGCCAGCAGATGATGTCAGGTTGGCTAGTTCTAACATACAAACTGAGAATATCATTAATATAAACTTCGAAGGATTCTGCCTTTTTCTATTTCACTCGAGGGGAAGTGTCCCTTCCCGGACTCTCTTCCCCACCCGGTGACTGACGCTGCGCTGTGCTGAACGGTTCAGCCTGAACCTTTCCCCTACGTCTGACCGTTCCCCACTCCTCTGTCAATCGAACCATATGCCACCGCTTACGTATTGTCGCTCGCCCACCCAGGTACCTAGCGGCCAGCGGTCAGTTGATGATAAATCTCGCTCATGCTCCTATGCAGCTACGCATTGATTACGCCAGCTAATTACTTTCTAATAATTAGAATTTCTCCGATAATAGTTTTCTTTATTTATTCGACTGTATTTTTTTCTCTGTTCTACTGTGATTTCCTTGGTTCTCTACTGTGTTTTTCCTAAATCTCTGAGTCAGAAATCTGAAGCACTTCGGTATGCACCGAGTACTTCAGATGTGTGACCTGAAACCTTCGGTATATACCGAACTACTTCAATTGTCTGACCCGAACTTCGACAGATGGACCTTAACTTTTCGGATGCGTGATCCGAAAACCTCAGAGATCCATATGATCTCAGCTTCGGGTTCCATGCACAAATTTTTTTCACCGTGTTTCCTTTTAGGGGACGCAACTAAAATTTCAGTAAATTTTTTTCAGAAAAGTAAAGAAAAAAAAAAAAAAGTGGCTAACGACGGTTCCTCACCTTCACGTGGTGTTGGCTGTTTTTACTAACAATAAGTGGGAACCGTCCATTTTAAGATATAGTCTATTTCTTGCCCTGCCATTATTATTCTACAAGCTAATTGAGGAGTGAGAATTTCATAATGTTTTCTATGAAATCTTCAAAATATAGTGATAAAAAATTTGCAACTACTACAAAATTGGCTCGCGAAGCGAGCCGAATGTCACTCGCGTAGCGAGTGACCGGGGGTCCAGGGGGCTTAGCCCCCGGCTAGGCGTGACGGGCGCGCGAAGCGCGCCCAGAACGGCTAGTACATTTCTAAAAATGCAGTTTCTTCACCGGAGAGTGACCATTTGGTGCACATACTAATGGTTTAATTTCCAGGATATCGCCAAATTTCATCCAGATTTCTGTCTTGTATGAATCAATATACCAACCAATAGCCAACTAGTGAAGGGTTGATTCAACTTTATTCTCTTGTTTTTTTGTTTACCAGAGGCTGATGGAAAAAGCACCAGAAATTTGGTTCAGCGCAGACATAGAGATTCACTCCACAAACTTGGGGTGATAGTCCCTTTTCGAGATAGATTTGATGAATTACTTGAGTTTATTCCACACATGCAGTTGTTCCTAAATAACCAGAGTGTTTGGCATCAAATTTACATCGTCAATCAAGTATGTTTCAGGTATCTTTTTTGGAAATTTTTCTTGTGAAAATGGGGTTGTTGCATGGGTGAAGGATTTGAGAATAAAAATACTTAGTTGTAGAACTTTTCTTGACAAAAACGATGGGAACGTTGATAAAGTAAAAAATCAAGTCCTAGAGCCCAAAAAAACTCGCTAAAGTTTCATCAAATTCAAGTTGGAAAAAAACAATTTTTATTGGCTGCATCTTAGGTGGTCAAACTATGCGTCACACTGCATGGGAGTCTCTCCCCGCTGCCATTACCCACATTTTGACCCTCGTGTTTATCTGGTGGTGGGGAAGTTACGTTAAGCTCATCTCGAGATTGGAGATATTGTTTACAATTTGAAAAATTAGGCCTTGATTGAGTGATGACTTCTCATAATATTGCCAATGTGCAGCAAGTTGACACCGTTAATGCTACAGCACAGATAATTGATTCGAATTGATCTGTTTACATTGGTTGCGAGAAGAGAGGTAAGTATTGCATTATTGTGAATCCAACTCGACATAATTGAATTCCTGTTGTGATGTTGAGACTAATAGGGTCTTCACCTAATTTTATTGATTGTGTGAAATTTGAGGAAAATCTTGGAAAGCGAGAAAATACAGAACTAAGAGGAAATATATTTCAATGAAGAGAAACAGAAAATTTTAATATAATGTGGGGGGAAAAGCATCATGTACTGTGTGTTTTATCATAAACTTACTAATTATTTTTACCGAATTGTTTTGGCCAGAGTCATCAGAAGAGTTTTAATCCACCAAAAATTATTAAAGTAATTGCTTATACAACTAGAGTTTGCTGAATTATTAGAAGAATCAAGAATTTCATAGTGACCGAATATAAATCGTAAAAGAGGAAAATTGTAAAAGAAGGAATCGAAGGAATATTTGAGGGATAATGTGGAATCTAAATCTGAGAACTGCCATGGGGTTGTTGAAAATCTTTGACAGATTGTGAGAAACAGTTCACATTACTTAGGTACGTAGTTTTCTGTGGCCCTGGATACTACTCTTCATTATAGTGTTTTGGAGTTCTCTGCTTCCTTGCGTTGTACCAACTGCCATTTGTTAACCTAATCTAATTTTTGGTTTTTATTCTGATGTAGGTTGACGATTATAGATTCAATAGAGCAAGTTTGATCAATGCTGGGTTTCTATTCTCCACATCAAGTGCTGAGTCTTGCGATTACATTGCAATGCATGACGTTGATCTTCTTCCGTTGAATCAACAGCTGCGCTACTCGTTTCCCACCTCCGGACCAGTTCATTTGGCTGCTCCTCACCTACATCCCAAGTATCACTATCAGACCTTTGTTGGTGGAATTCTGCTGATTTTAAAGTAAGTTGACCATTTTACACCAATGGGTCAATTGCGCTGGTCACAAAATCATGTTTTGGTGCTTGATTCTTGTAGTTTCAGCCAAAAATAATAAGATTTATCCGAACAGCAACTCTCTACGTTCAGTAGTAACCGAGATGTGGCGCTTTGAAAAAGGGGGAGTATCGTTCAGGGTCTTTTCTGGCCCCACCTGCATTTTGCTGAATGTTTCATATTTTCAAAGTACCAGTCCTTGGTAGACTTCATGCCGAATACTTTACCGAACGGAGCCTGTGCTAAGGTGCAGCAGCGCCTCAAACCCAAAATCCTGGCACTGAAAAATAGCTATGTTAGTCGACTTTTTCGACTGTTTTCACTTTTAATCAAAACATTTCAGAAAATAAACCTCATAGTTTCATTTTTCATGTATTGTAGTTTCAGCAGTGAAGGTTCCAAAACACCCGAACCGAGAAGTGCCCTTTCTGCACCCGATGCCTCAATTGTATTGATTCATTTTTTGTATCAACAGCATTTTCCTCCTGCTCAGCTAGGCCGTAGGATTTTTTCTGTAAAACATGTATCTCATGTTCATTCCATTCATTAAAGGGCTCTGTGGAATGAAAGTGCAGTATTTCTCATGTGTAACATTATTTCAAAGTACACATTTGTTTTAACTGGTCTTTTTTGAATTTTTTAGAGAATCAATCGTTCTGAAGAATGACCAATGAAGCAAAAGAAATTGTTAGATCATCCATTTTAGATTTTATGATTTCCCTCACAGCGAACCTGGTCACCCGCCACTGCAGAAAAATTTGTAAATATGTAACATAAACTGCACGAATTAAATTCCAAGGAGAAGATTTTAGACACTTCTCCCAAGCGTAATTTGACTTTCATGCAATCCCATTTATGGGCTGATTATTGAAATTGAGAAGATGCTTGGAGCGATCCTATTGGTGGGAGTGAGTTATTATAATAGACGAACTAATGTTAACTCCTGAGATATCCTGTAGTTTCTCTTTCATTTTCCCCCTCAGTCTATGATAACTCTCTATTTCAAGTGAACGGATCGATAAATTTTTCCTGTGTCTTTTTTGTCTGTCACTTTGTTTATCATTTTCAGCCCCTTGTTGAATAAAATAACAACTTAATTTGGGGAAAGGCTGCAAAATGGGGACAAATCAAAAGAAAAACCCGGAACGTTCCGAAATAGTTACCATTCTACTATCAACAAATATTATCTTGGTACCTGAAATTCCTGGCATTCTTTATGAGTTTTCTCATTTTCATTGCTTGGTTCCACAGAACCCTTCAATGAATAGAATGAACATGAGAAACATGTTTTACAGAAAAAATTCTACGGCCTAGCTGAGCAGGATGAAAATGCTGTTGAAACAATAATTTAAAAAAAATGAGTCGTCGATTCCCTTGTAGAATGTTCAGGTTCACTCAGTTGGTTGAATCTCTTGCAAGCAACATATCCATATAGACTACTCTATCGACATGAAAAACTTAGGAAAACCCATGAAATCTAGAAAACTTTAAGAACAGTCAGATTCTCAATATATTCGTATTCTGTCTTCAGAAGAACTTGTCAGTAATCATGTTTTTAATTTTTTTAGAGACCATTTTGTGCAAGTGAATGGAATGAGTAACAGATACTGGGGCTGGGGGCTTGAAGACGATGAATTTTATGTTCGTCTGAAACAAGGTGGTCTGACAATTCATCGCCCTGGAAATCTATCCACCGGTATTAATAACACCTTCAGGTAAGTCAGAGCTCTGCGTTTTGTTTCTCTCAGTTTTCCAGTTACTGCATAGTACGCCTGGTACTATATTCTTCTTTAATAGGTCACTAATTCATGAACAAATTTTGACTTGTGAATACATTTTTCCAATTGTAAGCAATGCACAGAATCTGATGTGCACATTGAAAACGAAAAAAACTAACGCAGAAACAGAGAAATATGCAGTTTGAAAAGCACAACTTTTCTGCAAATTTAAAATGCCCTGGTAGTCCAGGCAAATAAGCCATGAAAAGGGCTATAGCCTGCAAAAATCCCGGGTAGCAATGTTTTAATCGATTCCTATGTAATTTTTGACGCTGAATCCGAATTTCAACTTTGCGCCATTAAATTCGGACCGGAAAGTTGCCAAATTTGGCAAAAATGGCCTAAAATCGGACTTTTTTCCGGATTATGGCCTGTAACTTGCCTAAAATTGATCTGACGATAAAATTAGTTATTTTCAGAAATAAAGCTCGTTAAATTTCCTATAAAAAAGTTCCAATACACTTTTTTGCTCAAGGCAAAACCAAGCGCGCTGGCGGGCTCCAAACTTTGAAAAATGAGCGAAAATTCGGTTATTCGCGGGTTTTGGCCTGTGACTCGTCCAAAATTGATCTAACGACAATTTGGTTGTTTTAAAAAAAAAGTTCGTTGAATTTCCCATAAAAAAGTTCCTATACACTTTTTTGCTCAAGGCAAAATTAAGCGCGCTGGCGAACACCGATCTTTGAAAAATGAACGAAAATTGCGTTTTTTTGCGGTTTTTGCAAAAATCCCGGGTAGTTATGCTTTCAGTGATTTCTACGTAATTTTTGACGCTGAATCCGAATTTCAACTTTGTACCATTAAATTCCGACCGGAAAGTTGCCAAATTTGGCAAAAATGGCCTAAAATCGGCCCTTTTTCTGGATTATGACCTGTAACTTGCTTAAAATTGATCTGACGATAAAATTAGTTATTTTCAGAAATAAAGTTCGTTAAATTTCCAAAAAAAAGTTCCTATACATTTTTTTGCTCAATGCAAAATCAAGCGCGCTGGCGGGCTCCGAACTTTGAAAAATGAGCAAAAATTGTGTTTTTCGCGGTATTTGCCCGAGGTTTCCTGTTTTAATCGTCCGACGAGTAATTTCTGGACAAATTAAGTGAAAATGAGAAAATTTACACTTAGTGAAATGAATTGATGTAAATAATAAGGATAACCCAACACATTACAGTATGCGCAATTTTCGCACATTTTACAAAGTTCGGAGCCCGCCAGCGTGCTTGATTTTGCCTTGAGCAAAAAAGTGTATTGGAACTTTTTTATAGGAAATTTAACGAGCTTTATTTCTGAAAATAACTAATTTTATCGTCAGATCAATTTTTGGCAAGTTACAGGCCATAATCCGGAAAAAAGTCCGATTTTAGGCCATTTTTGCCAAATTTGGCAACTTTCCGGTCCGAATTTAATGGCGCAAAGTTGAAATTCGGATTCAGCGTCAAAAATTACATAGGAATCGATTAAAACATTGCTACCCGGGATTTTTGCAGGCTCTTTTCCTTGTTTGCCTGGACTATGGTTTCCATGATGTCAAACCAAATAATGTCATTCGGCATTTCTAGTACACATCTGGGCAAAGTTACAATTTAGCCAAAAAATTTCCTTCTTTTTTTCATTCATTCTTACATTCAATTCGCTCAGTGAAAAATACTTCAAAACCCTCTTAGAGGAAGTTGATAATCCGCTTCTCATAGAATTAGGAAGCTCGTGAAAATTCGGCCCATTTGAAGAAGGGACATTTTCAGGGACATGTGCCAGCAAGCCTTTTTTCAAGCTTACAGAATTTTGAGTGATGTTCTTAACTCTCCATAAGAGGGCTATCAAAAAACATGCACATCAAATTTTCTCAAAAATACCTACCCCCACCCCTAGAGAGTTTAAATCTGTCAAAAAGTTAATTTTGATAAAAACAGACCTGAGCGTGCCCTTTTTCTAATTTGAACATTTATCTACCGAAGCCCGATTGAACCCGCAGGGAAGGTAGTAATCGGAAATCTTAAGGCTCTATTTGGTTTTTCATAGGTGTTTGACTGCTAGATAGATCTTGTAGAATAGCTGTGCATAGTAAAAATAAAATGTAGAGAGGCTAGGAACTTGAGCATTTGGAATATTTGTAAATGTTAGTACTAAGTTAGAAAAAAATTCAAGAAGACTTGTTAATTATAACTGTAGAACTGTAGAAAAGTACACCAACTGTATTTCGCTCAATGAAGCACACTGAAAATATTTTATTCCAATCATAAATTATTTTGCAGGCATTCTCACAATTCAAGAAGGAAAAGAGATCACATAAAGTGTTTTAATCAGTATGAAAACACCCGCAAAAGAGACAGGGCAACTGGCTTGAACACGCTTAAGTACTCGCTGATTTCGACGCACTCTCTCCTGATGGATAACTTGGCTCCAGTAACTGTTCTCAATGTGCAGCTCTTCTGCGATGAGAAGCTAACCCCCTGGTGTAGATGTCCAGACAAGAAACCTGCGACTCAAGCAAGGAAGGGCAGTATTGAAGGTAAGAGCAGTAGAATCGAACCCAAAGCAAGATAACCTCCTTTTAACATTGCCTTGAAATCCAATGACTAGTTGCTTTTTATGCAAGGAAAATTCCCAGTTTATCCAACTTGTGTTTGGCCTGAGCAAGCATTTATTTTCCATCAATGCAACATTTTTGCAACCTGTGGATCTGACATGGAACATTGTGCAAAACAATGTTTATGATGCTAAAAGAAGAAGTGTCACCATCATTTCATTCAGCAGTGATTAACTTATTGTTGGTTCTCGCCTAATGGATGAGTTGTTGTTCCTCGTAGGACGGAAGAGTTGTTCCTTATTTTCCTCAAAGAATTTCTTCCGCACATAAAAAAATGAGTTTCGTTCATCAAATTATGTGAGCAGATCAGGAATTGATAATTATCCAAAAGGAGTAATTCTCAGCTATCTAGTACAGAATTTTTTGTTGTCAGCATAAAGGTCTGTCACGCTTGCTTTTCATTTTACCCTCCTAGGTTATCAACTAATTTTGTTTTCACTACAAGACTAAAAGCAATTGTCAATAAGTGATTCAAAAAAAAGAAGAAGAAAAAAAAAACCTTTCAAATTCTCATGAGTTTATCAAATTGTTTTGAATTGCCTAACCAGACAAATTATTGATTCCTGAATTTCTGTCCATCACCATCAAGACTGCTGTACACTCATATTTATCATAATTGATTATTGTATCGTTTTGTGTAAGGAAATTGTCCTCTTACAATTTCCTGTCAATTGATTTGTCGACTGGTGTTGGTACTTATTGGATTGAGTTCCATTGAAAGTGACTTTGGTCAAGGTCACCAGCTATATTTTCTTCCAAGAAAGAGCATATCAAAATCCAATGAACGTCCGTTCATAGTAAAACTTGCAGGATCATTTGATAATTTTGCTGTGCTCTGGTGCTACCAGTGCCGTTAATCAATCCCATTTTCTGATTGGCTTCCAGTCCTCCCGGTATTTCTCAAAATTAAAAAAAAATATCCTGTTAAAGGGTCACCTAAAAGATTGAAAAATGAACCTTCAATCCCACACCTTTGAGTGTGTCCAATGGTGCCACAATTATGTGCCGTGTGCCTGGCTGGGGCTCGACCATTAGAAACAACGAAAAACAGGAAGACAAAATAAAAAAATAAAATTAGAAAGAGCATATGAAAAAGTTAAAACAATTTGAACACGAATTAATTACAGACGAAAAAGTTTTCAAACAAAGTCGAGGACCTTATTCGTTTCTGGGCAAGGTTAGCGTGTTGTGCAAGCATATAATATATTCCTTCCACAATCGTTCGTACTCTGTCCATTGTGCATTGTGCAATCTTGACATTTCGATGAACAGGTATATGGAACCCCTATTTTATAAGTGAATAGTTGCAGGGTTGGACACTACTGTGATGTCAATGAAATGAAGTAAAGAGTTAAAAATAAAATTAAAAAGCGCACGTGAAGAAGTTAAAACAATTTAAACACGAATTAATTAAAGATGAAAAAATTTTCAAAAGAAGTTGAGAAACTTATTGGTTTCTGAGCAAGGTTGGCTTGTTTTACAAGCATTTAATATATTCCTTCCACAACCGTTTGTACTCTGTCCATAGTGCATGGTGCGATCTTGACATTTCGATGAACAGGTACATGGACCATCCGATTATACACCTAAAACGATAATCAGAAATTATATGGACCATCCGATTATACATCTAGAACGATAATCAGAAATGCTATCACAAGAACGTGTTCAGGAATAAGTAGTGCCCACAACCTGGAAAAAAATGAAGTTTAAAAGTTACAGTCTAGTTAGTAACTGCTTAAAATCGAGCGTCCGAGGAACAATCTTATATGTTGCATCAATTTGCAATGTGCAACCAGGTCTTAAAAGGAATTGAACATTGGCACTTGCGAAAAAAGCAATGTTGCCAAAATCACCTGAACGAGCCTGCAAAAATTTCATATCACATAGTGAAAATTACTGAACAAAATAAAGAAAGTAACACTGATAGTTGTGCAGAAATACAATAGAAAAATTTACTAGTACTCAATGCCACTGCCATGCTTTCCCTTCGAAAAGGTTTTGACTGTACGTAAACGAATACCATTCAATAAATGAAGACAATTCACACCTTCATCGCCTGCGTGTTGTTTTGCTCCTTGTCTTGGACTTGGGTCCGTTCTTTGTACAAAATAAATAATTTCGAGGAAAACTGTAGGTAGGGGAGACTTGCACAAAATGAAGTTTAAAAGTTACAGTCTAGTTAGTAACTGCTTAAAATCGAGCGTCCGAGGAACAATCTTATATGTTGCATCAATTTGCAATGTGCAACCAGGTCTTAAAAGGAATTGAACATTGGCACTTGCGAAAAAAGCAATGTTGCCAAAATCACCTGTACGAGCCTGCAAAAATTTCATATCACATAGTGAAAATTACTGAACAAAATAAAGAAAGTAACACTGATAGTTGTGCAGAAGTACTATAGAAAAATTTACTAGTACTCAATGCCACTGCCATGCTTTCCCTTCTAAAAGGTTTTGACTGTACGTAAACGAATACCATTCAATAAATGAAGACAATTCACACCTTCATCGCCTGCGTGTTGTTTTGCTCCTTGTCTTGGACTTGGGTCCGTTCTTTGTACAAAATAAATAATTTCGAGGAAAACTGTAGGTAGGGGAGACTTGCAACTTAGCAAAAGGGGGTACGTTCCTATTGTCTTTCGCCATATATGTATAAAATCTTATGGCATTTCATACCTAAGAGGACCCATCTTAAAATATCAAAGCTCAGGATATAGTGTGCACTTCTAGTTAAGAGAATTATTTACCGTGAAACTTCAACAACCACTTTGGTTCATTCTCCTAATGAATTCAATGTGTAATCATTTACTTAACCCCAAGGCTTTCTCAGATGAGATGAGGTTCTGAACTTCTTGTGATTTTCTTTTTTCACAAGAAAGCCAATACAGACATCACCCTCAACATGCCTCTTACTCTTCGGTTATTTAAAACAAAAAAATAATAAATAAATTAATTAATTAATTAATTAAATATCAACTAAAACGAATTCCCATTTTTCCACCTAAAAATAATGAGATGAATGAGTTTAGAAACCCTGCAATCATAAATGTCCTGGTGATTGGAAAGCCACAAATTAGAGCCACACATGTGTACAAACAATGAAAGAAGATTATTACCGCTCTGAAATATGCGGCTCCATTTAAAAGATGCCGCCTGTCCTGTCAGAATCTGCCCTAATTTAAGTTTTTCTCATTCATTCTAGTCTTCAATAATGATGAAACTTTTCACATTGAAATGCAGGTGTACTGTATAAGTGATCTATGAATAAATGATCAGCATAATAATAACCTCACCTGACACGGTTCACATCATAAATTTGCCTAGCAGTTAGCCCTGTGAGAGGCGCCTCTCTAGCTGCCTGTAAAATTTCATTGCGAGCAATTCTGGCCAAAATAAAGTTGGGGTCTGGGAAGCAAACATGGTGTTTATTCAACCAAATTTCACCAAAAGTTCTTTCATCTCCTTGCTGGATTACTTCGGCAGTAGCTGTAGCTATAAAAAAGAAGACACACAATGTAAGACTGGTTGGTTTCGCTAATACTTAGGGAATAGGTTCATAAAAGAGAATCAATGAATGAACAGTATAGAAAATCATTGGGGAGAGCAACGGAAAGGAAATTTTTACGGTACGTCAAATTTAGCCTATTACTTGGATTATTTTGGTTAGGTATAAATGGAGTATTCCGCCTGTATTTTAGCACTACGTTACGCCACCATGTACCGCTCCTGTAAAACATTTTCAGACCTCCTCCCTTTTTCCAAAGAGCGACACTTATTTTAAAATTGGCTCCAAATATAACTGTCGTTTTGATTCTGAAGGATAAGCTGCAGTGTCCGGGATCCAAGAGGTAGATACCAGTGAGATCGTGTTCCTCTGAGTGATGAGGGCAGTTGAGCGTGATATGTTCAATTGTTAGGAAAATACCTGACAGTTTGTTAGATTCAGGGACGTTCTCTAAGTGGTTGACCGACACGTCTACCTTGGCGTGTTAACTGTGTTCGGATGTGAGTGTGTCGAGTATTCCGGCTTCGCAAGTGGCTGCAACGCTGGTGTCGGGGTTTGCACATTGCAGATGTGACAGGCGTTTGACTTCGTGAGCAAAGCTTAAGTTGTCACCTTCAATGTAAAATATATCCCTATAGTCTTTAGCGATTGATTCCTGGGTTGCATACTCCTCGGTGTTCAGGTGTGTAGTACGTAGGATGGTCATGTCGAATCGGTTTTCGTTTACCTCATACTGGTTGCAATTTGGTAATTTGTCTTGATAATCCTTTGTGAAGAATTCGCTCAGAGGTTGTCCGGGTATAGGTTTCTTTAAAGTGATTATATTAAAACGTGAGTGATTGCAATGAGGTAACAGCTGGATTGCAAGTGCACCAAGTCACATCAATGTTGCAGCAAGAAAAACAGGTTTACACCCCTTTTTTTTATACTTTTGAAGAGTGAATGCTAGGGGCAGGAACACCTATGTTCTGTTTTAAAAGAAAATCTTTTATCGCCTCTCAATTTTTGGCAAGACACCATTTTTTCGAAAAGTTTACCTCCAAAGGAAAACATTAACCCAATTGTCCAAGATGGTACTTGTTGCGTTTCTAGTTAACTCGGTCTAGTTGGCCTCTTGCTACTATCGGGAATTCTGTCCAGAAAATTCTGTCAATTCTAGATTTAGGGCCGCTACTTTTACCAGCATAGGGACCAGGTTTTTAAGAAATGCAACACCGTTTTTTTGTTTTTTTTTCTTTTATTTATTTATTCAGTAAGTAAACAAATTTACAAAAGAAAAGAAAATGAAAGAAGAAACTTATAAGAACATAAGAAAATAAACAGAAAGTTATCAAAAAAGGAAACAAAAGCTGTATAAAAGTTATAAAGAAATTAAACCCACCAAAAAAAACTTAACTAAAAAATATATTAGGAATAACA
Source organism: Bemisia tabaci (assembly GCF_001854935.1). NCBI lineage: Eukaryota > Metazoa > Arthropoda > Insecta > Hemiptera > Aleyrodidae > Bemisia > Bemisia tabaci. The sequence continues at coordinate 1,972,469 of NW_017553907.1, forward strand.
CAGGCATAATTTGAACACTGTGGCGAGATCATATAGTTAGGACACTCAGGATACTCAGCATTCTCAACATTCTCAGCATACTCAGCATACTCAGCATACTCAGCATACTCAGGATACTCAGCATCACCAATTCTGCAAAATAATATCAAAACATTATGGCAATTAGAAAAAATTCAGTAATAGGAAACATTGATAAGTATACTGACACAAGAAAGCAAAGCGAATTGGACGGTTCATAGTAATGAACTTGTGCCGATCAATTTAATCACGTCCCCCGGGCAAACATACGAAATTCTGGGATATCTCCAGGGATTGAGACGTGGTTTTTTGGGTAGTAAGGATGGCCAATCTTTCTGACAGCCGAATAATGCTGTCCATCAAGATGAACTAGTAATGGGGACCTTCTGGAAGTAGGTGCAGCAGGAGAAACTCTATACCATTTTTTACTTCCTGCCTCAAACGTATCAATATGCCTTCCTAAAATGTTACTCAAGAGACAAATTTCCACTATTTCGGCAAACCTACTTGTATCGAGTACTGATGTTGATGTCGTTGTTTCATCAAAAAAAACTCTATTTTTTAAATAATTACAGTATGCATCGTTGAAACATATGTGAGCTGAAACTAAAGCTCTTAATGTAAATGATAAGCATTCTGAGCCGGTGAACAGGAGGCTAATTGCGTTGTAAAAGCAGCTACCATCACCGGTTGTTGGAATTTTTTGGAACTGATTATCAAAAATAGTGTAATTTGTATGTTTGCCGTTATAGAGGGGCATTTGTTTTACAAAATTGGATAAATCGGTGATTAAATCAATACATTGTTCGATTGATGACCCTGCTCTTAACAATTGGAATAAACGATGCCCATCGGTGGAAACATTCTGTAATTTAATAGATTTTATAGGAACAGCTGTGATAGCCTCACATGGTGAAACAACAGAGGGCTCCTCCATTTCTATTTCTTGAACATAATCAAGGAGACACAAAACGGGTTTATGATAACTGAAATAACTTTCTGAATATCCAGCATACAAGTTACATTGAGAGGTACTAAAGCAAATATCAATTTGTGTGCCTCCATCCGTGGATGATTCCTTATTATCAATGCAGTTTACCAGATTTGGATAGGTTTCACTCAGAAATCGGGAAAAGAGAGTCTGCGATTCTTGAACAATATTTTGATTAAAATCACCTATTAAAATTACTTTTGAGGACGCCTCAAAACCTGAAGTCAACATTTCCTTAAAATGTAATTGCACCACAGAAAATGAAGTTGATGGAGGTATATAGCCAGTACAAATTGCATAATCCTCATAGACTAACACAAATAAATTGTGAGCCGTACCCTTATTTCTGATGAACTTTCGAAAATAATGTTACATTCCTCGTTAAGTTTGGCATATACAATTACACCATGTGCATGCGCAACATTCCGATACACATCTTGTCTTCCAACAACATAGAAGTTGGGATATTCTGGAAAGTCTGTCGGTTTTAGCCAAGATTCGGCCAAAATCAGAATGTTCGAGCATTGGTAATTTAGGTCATTTTTAATATCCTGAAAATGAGCATTCAAGCTCTGGACATTGTGATACAATATGATTCTGTTCCTAGGGAAATTGTTAGCAAAAAGACAGGAAAATTTAATTTTTTTACGTCGAAGAGATTTTATCGCTAATTGCACCTCATCATAGGGACCTGGAGCACTAGGAGGACGAAAAGTACCAACTATGAAAAGACCTGATAATGAAGTGCACCTACTGCAAGCAACATAAAGCTCATTTCTTTTAAGCCCAGAAATTATATATACAGCGACTTTGGAGTAGGTAGCTCCTTGAGATTTATAAATGGTTATGGCTTCTGCCGGTACAAGAGGAAATTGTTTCCGTACGACACTGATAATAGCATTTGGTAGAGGGTGAATACGGCGAGCTTGTTTCTCAAGTGGAGTCAAATTGTTGAGGACCTCAGGTGGCCGCCACTGAAGAGCTTGGCGTGCAGCCTTACCGACCTCACTATCACCAAAGTCAATCCAAAGTCTGGTGGGAGCACCCTCTTCATTTTTCTCAACATGCTCCAGTGTCCCTATGGCCCCATTTACTAGTCCATCAGGAATACACACATTTACAGTGACCATGTACTT
>NW_017553907.1:1976447-2002449 GCF_001854935.1 Bemisia tabaci
CCCCCCCTCAGGGGGGGCGCCCCCCAAAATTTTGGGTACGCCAAAAAGTAGTTCCCTTTGACCTAGGAACATTCCCCAAATTTCAAATCTCTAGCATTTTTTGTTCAAAAGTTATAAGGGGGGTCCCAGACTTCTGGATAACCCTGTATGCGGCTCCATTGATAAGATGCCGCCTGTCCTGTCAGAATCTGCCCTAATTTAAGTTTTTCTCATTCATTCTAGTCTTCAATAGTGATGAAACTTTTCACATTGAAATGCAGGTGTACTGTATGAGTGATCAATAAAAAAATGATCAGCATAATAATAACCTCGCCTGACACGGTTCACATCATAAATTTGCCTAGCAGTTAGCCCTGTGAGAGCCGCCTCTCTAGCTGCCTGTAAAATTTCATTGTGAGCAATTCTGGCCAAAATAAAGTTGGCGTCTGGGAAGCAAACATGGTGTTTATTCAACCAAATTTCACCAAAAGTTCTCTCATCTCCTTGCTGGATTACTTTGGCAGTAGCTGTAGCTATAAAAAAGAAGACACACAATGTAAGCCTGGTTGGTTTCGCTAATACTTAGGGAATAGGTTCATAAAGGAGAATCAATGAATGAACATTATAGAAAATCATTGGGGAGAGCAACGGAAAGGAAATTTTTACGGTACGTCAAATTTAGGCTATTACTTGGATTATTTTGGTTAGATTTAAATGGAGTATTCCGCCTGTATTTTTCCGTACTACGTTACGCCACTCTAGCTGCCTGTAAAATTTCATTGCGAGCAATTCTGGCCAAAATGAAGTTGGGGTCTGGGAAGCAAACATGGTGTTTATTCAACCAAATTTCACCAAAAAATCACACGGCAACGCTGCTAATGTTTTTTTTATCTATCTTTGCATAGAAATGTAGTGGATGTCTTTTTAGGTCGCATTCGGAACACACCTGAACCAAAAGATGAAGACAATGAAAGTTGCGTTTTATCACTTGGATTATTCCCTGGAGAGTATCTTGAAGTGCCCGGAGATGACCGTGTTATGTTTAGGTTCGAAGCAGCATGGCCTTGCTCGATGTTCCTCTAGTCTGGCAGGTGATTCAGTGAATTAGCTGACATTTTTCGTTTTCAGCATATTAAAATAATGAATAAAATTCAGTAGAAGTTTCAACGGATTTTCAACGGAGAAGATTTTTCTGGGGGAGGGGGGGGGGTTGGATTATATTCTTTAGGCCTATTGACTAATAAGAACATCTCCTTAGTTTGATGTACATGACCGAGAGAAATACAAGACGTGGAGAGTTCACCGGTACCAAAAAGATGGACACAGTCATACTGCCGTGCTGACATCTGAAGTACTTCAGATGGGAGAACCGAAATTTTTCTGATGTGAAAAATTAATTACTTCAACTTTTTTTTCATTCGGGTCTAGAGAATCCGCACTTAACTTCATTCAGCAGCTACTCGACATTGGGGAGAGCAACGGAAAGGGAATTTTTACGGTACGTCAAATTTAGGCTATTACTTGGATTATTTTGGTTAGGTATAAATGGAGTATTCCGCCTGTATTTTAGCACTACGTTACGCCACCATATACCGCCTCCTCCCTTTCCCCAAAGAGCGACACTTATTTCAAAAATGGCTCCAAATATAACTGTCGTTATGATTCTGAAGGATAAGCTGCAGTGTCCTGGATCCAAGAGGTAGATACCAGTGAGATCGTGTTCCTCTGAGTGATGAAGGCAGTTGAGCGTGATATGTTCTATTGTTAGGAAAATACCTAACAGTTTGTTAGATTCGGGGACGTTCTCTAAGTGGTTGACCGACAGGTTTACCTTGGCGTGTTAACTGTGTTCGGATGTGAGTGTGTCGAGTATTCCGGCTTCGCAAGGGGCTGCAACGCTGGTGTTGGGGTTTGCACATTGCATATGTGACAGGCGTTTGACTTCGTGAGCGAAGCTTAAGTTGTCACCTTCAATGTAAAATATATCCCTATAGTCTTTAGCGATTGATTCCTGGGTTGCATACTCCTCGGTGTTCAGGTGTGAAGCACGTAGGATGGTCATGTCGAATCGGTTTTCGTTTACCTCATACTGGTTGCAATTTGGTAATTTGTCTTGATAATCCTTTGTGAAGCATTCGCTCAGAGGTTGTCCGGGTATAGGTTTCTTTAAAGTGACTATATTAAAACGTGAGTGATTGCAATGAGGTAACAACTGGATTGCAAGTGAAATAGAATATATCTGGGGCTTGTTGGCACTTAAATATAGATACACCTAGTGAGAATACACTCTGTAAGCACAACTAAGGCGCTACGAAGTGAACGGGGAACAGGGCTGCGGATGCCTGAGAGGTCGAGGAAAGACTGAGCGGCGGCTAGAGGATGGTTTGGGTATTTGTAAGCGTGTCTACGTGACTAATCTCACGGTGGCAGAGGGCTACGTGAGATTCGGAACGCAGCAAGTGGGGACTGGATTTGGGGGAAAGAGCTGGGCGCATATGAATGTTTGATAATGAGAGCTAAAATGCGAGGTCAATGTGATAAGGAGGCGAGATGGAAATGTAATGTGAATGAAATGCAAATGACCGCGGCCGGACGGCGACACGCGTCGAGAGTATTTGAGCCGGTAGGCGGCAAGAAAGAAGAGGTAGCGAGGATCGATACCACGCGACCGACACGCTGCTTTCTCTAGCTTGCGCACCATCCAGGGCGGCAGCGCTTTGGAAGGCGCCTTCCCCAGGTACTCCTCCGTAAGGATCTCGATCACCCAAGCTGGGGTCTGGAGCTTGGCGTCGGCGACCTTGATGACGATTGGTGGCCTAGGGGAACCTCGCAAGGACCGACGACACAGCGTGGAGGATGGAGAGGCGATGGGGGAGAGGATTACTGTAGAAGGAGTCACTAGTTTGATAGGGGATCCGTAAACGGGAGGAGTAACGGCAGAGCTGGGTACAGCCTCTTGACGGGAAGCAGGTAGGGTAGGCGAGAGGGACGGCAGGAAAGGAGATGACGAGGGATGCGTCCTGATTGGCTCGGGGATCCGCAGGAGGAGATCCTCCATGTCCAGCGTAACTGGCGTGGGCTGATGGAGAGCCGGTACAGGCCCGTCGACCACTGATTGATCTGGCCTTGCGGCTGAGGCATCTGCCCGGAGCCGTGGATTAATGCACTTAACCGGGATCCGGGAGATCCTCTTAGGACGCTTCAGGAGGCTGACTGACGTGCTCCACCCCTCTCTACCTGGGGCGCACGTCTGAAACCTCGATGGCGGAGGAGCGAACCGTATCGGTGGGGGAGCCCTATAAAGTGCATGTTCTATAAAATCTTCGCTTCTCGAGAGTTCTTACCGAGGGAGGGAGCGGGGAAAGGAATGGGGCGAACGTCCCCTTGCGTACCGACTCGTGGTGCTTGTGCCTGGGGCGGATGGGTGAGGCGGGGTGAGGAGACCTCCGTCCGGGGTGTCTTCCTGCGGCAGCTGGTGGGCGTTGGGTACGTGTGTTCGTCAGGGTGGACGGCGGTGAGGCGCGGGACGAACGCCTGTCGGGGCGTCCGGTCGTCTCTTAAAAGATCGCAGGTAGTCTCTTCCTACTGATTGACATTCTCCCGCTCCAGGCAGTGTTTAAGCTTTGCACTAGAAACCGAGAAAATATGTATTAATCTTTATTAATTGCCAGTCATTTAATTCATTCTCTCTGAAAATACAACATTTCTATAAAGTCGCCAACATTTTGGTCGAACCCCACTATCATTTACCCTCGGGGAGTGTGAATGTCTGATTCACAATTTCTCATTTTACTCCACCTTTTCTTTTAGTAGAACGTCCCTCAGAATGAGGAGACCATCTTTATTTAAATGAATCATATCGTATCCACCATTCTCATAGTAACTCTCATACAGGGACGTATTCGGAAATTCTTTTCCCTCTTTCACAAAAGCGTCCCAAGTTTCGGCCACTAGAATGCACTGCGGATTTAGTGAACCACCTAGCCTTTAGTGCCTTTATCCACTCATTAAATTCCGCGATAACTCTATTTTCTATTATCCTCCCTAGTTAAAGACGGTATGAGGGAGATTTTGGCGAGGATCACTCGATTGAAGTTGTCGGCGGCTAATTCTACGATGTTTCTATAGTTCTTTTTGATTTTTGAAGTTGCCTTATTACTCAGGAAATCGTTAGTCCCTCCGAGAATAATGATATCATCTCCCAGTCGCTGCTCTGGTGAGAGACGAGTGGCCGAAACCTGACCGGCGGGAAGTTCGAACTATGATTTGTCTGGCCTGCTACAATTTTTTCCGTGTCTTCTGCGGGTTCTGCAACATGACAGAGGTTGTCGTAGATTGAATAGTTGTTCATCTGTCGAGGTCGGTATTTCTACTCGCGAGAGGGCGTCTGCGTTTCTGTTTAAGATGCCTTTCTTGTAGACTATTTTATAGTCGTATTCCTCTAGTTTGAGCCTCCAACGCACGAGCTTGCTGTTGGGCTCCTTAAAGCTGAACAGCCATTCCAGCGGCCTGTGGTCGGTGACAATAAATAATTAATTCCCAAATAAGTATGGTCTAAAATCTTTGACTGACCAGACTATTGAAAGTAATTCCTGCCGAAGTGTGCCATAGCGCTGCTCAGCATCGTTGAGGGTTCTTGATTCGCCACTTTGATTTTCCTCGACACCTCACAATCGCTGCCAATTGTATACTGCCACTCAAATCGCACGCAGTGATTCCATCTTTGCCAATTTCTCTAAATGTCTAATTTCTCCTCCTACCTCACTCTCTTCTGCTCTCTTTTGGTCTTACGGGGGTTAAAACCTGCTGCGATACAATCGGAGAGTTTTCTGTAGACTGCCTTTTTTTCTTCTGTCGTCCACCGGGTTTTTTGGGCTTTTTCTTCGAAGTTTTCAGTTTTCTTAACTGTATATTCAGAGGCACACTTAGAGGTACGTTTCACAGGAATATCAAGCGTCAGGAATCTCAGAGTCCGTACCCTCACTTGGAAAATGATTGTCGTCATTGAGAAGACTTTGAGCCTCGCAGACTTCATTCTGAGTCTCGCAGACTTCATCCTGTGTCTCGCAGACTTCATTCTGTCGTTCATTGAACATTCCGTCTTCAGAAACAGAGGCAATGCAAGACGATGAGGCTGTTCTTTCTCTGACAAAACACTCTCCCTCAACAGCAGATAGCAAATACTCACCTATTACTCCCTGAATTTCTTTTCTTCCATTGCAGTACTTCATTCTGTGTATGTCCTTGGCTGTCGTTTTTGACGAAAATAACGTCAACCAAAATTAATTGCGTGAAAATGAATGAGATTTTATTGCGGAAAAAACCGACATGGTGCTCATTCGAGAGAGACTGATGAACAAAGAACTAACATGGCTGGACGTGAGTCTGAATCCACTCATCGAGAAGGTGAAGCTCCCGGTTTTGTGTCTCCAGCTGAAAAATACCTTTCCTCACTGATAAAGGGTGTTTTATTTCATACTGCTTTCTTTCTTCATCTTATTAATTCAATGTTGTTTTATCTCACTTGTGTAGGTATTTTTCAGCCAGAGCACAATCCCAGGGAGTTTCACCTTCTCTCACATGGTTGCAAATTATCAATTATCCTTTTTGTTATTTTTACTCTAAACAACATTGGCGTGCACCAAAGAATCGGCTGGATCTTGTAAACGAGAAAATTTGTTTACTGAACATATTGTGGCGATATTGTGTCTTAGCCCTGTGCTTGTCATTCTTAACTACGAGGGCTATCTTGCCATGAAGGAAAATTGGATGAACAATATTTTTCAGCTTATCACTTCCTCCACTGCCAGATGTTGAGAACTCATTTACTTCGTCAGAGAGAATATCTCTCCTCTCTTCTAATAGATGGTAGATGCCTATTAACTTTCTTCAGTTGGGAATAAATATGTTTTGAATAATTTAGTTTGCATCTTTTTACGTGACGATAAAAAGTTTCTACTTGATATAAACCATTGCAGTGTTGGCAAGGCACCGTGTTCTCAGCGGTCAATTCTTTACAAATTGTTTTATTTTTAGGTTTCAACAGGTTTAATATAGGCTCCCCACAGAGGATGATTTTTTTGAAGCTGTTCTTTATTGTATAGTAAATCTTCACTTCTTCGAAGTGAAATGCGAGTCTTCTGTTTTTCCAGTTCACTTTTAGTAGGATTTATAAAGTTAATGATGTTGTCATTAATGTCCCCCTCTCTCCACTAGTTGCAGAACTAACTTGCTTCACACCCTTTAAGTCAAGTTTAAGTCTCCAGCGGACTAATTTGATATTCGGCTCTTTTAGATTGAATAACTATTCCAAAGGTCGGTGGTCAGTGACTATCAAAAACCTATTGCCGAATAGGTATGGTCGAAAGTGCTTAACTGACCATACTATAGAAAGCAGTTCTTTTTCAATAGTACTGTACCTTTGTTCGGCATCATTAAGTGTTCGAGAGGCACAAGCAATTGGGAGATCTTGGCCTATTTTCCCTTGTGATTGTATGGAACCTATGGCCACGTTACTTGCATCGGTGGTGAGAATAAGGGCTTATTGAAATCTGGATATTGGAGTATTGGGTCATTAGACAGGATTTCTTTACAAGTATTGAAGCAATTAATAAACGCTGGGTCATTTATGTTTATTTGGGCCCCTTTTTTCAAACACACGGTCAATGGTTTAGTAAGCTGGGCGAAAGTGGCAATGAACTTTCTATAATATCTGATTAAACCAAGAAAGCCTTTGATTTTGGAGACTGTATCGGGTATGGGGTAGTTTTTGATTGCGTGAACCTTTTTTGGGTTAGGTTTGACTCCCTCGGTAGTGACGACGTGTCCTAGGTATTCGACTTCTTTACGCAAAAATTCCGATTTGTCCAATTGGATTTTTAGATTGAATTTGCGTAAGCAGTCGAATACTTGTCGTAGGTGTTGTTGATGTTCTTGGAGCGAGGTGCTAAATATGATGATGTCGTCCATATTAACTAAGCAAAACCAGTTTTGTAGGCCACGCAAAATGTGGTCCATGGCTCTTTGGAACGTGGAAGGAGCGTTGATTAGCCCGAATGGCATCCGTACGTACTCGTAATGGCCATTTTCGGTGGAGAAGGCCGTTTTGGCGATGGAGTCAGGGTCCCTTTTCAATTTGGTGAAACCCGGAGGCGAGGTCTAGGGTGGTGAAGTAATTACACCTGCCTATTTTATCCAAAAGGTCTCCTATATTTGGCAGGGGATATTTATCACCTACGGTTTTTGCATTTAGTTTACGGTAGTCAATGACTACTCGCCATTTAGGTTTTCCGGAAGCATCGAGCTTTTTGGGGACTACCCAAAGTGGGGAGCTCCACGGCGAATAGGATGGTCTGATGATGCCCTGGTCTAACATAGATTGGATTTGTTTTTGAATCTCTGCTTTGTGAAGCGTGTGGGGTTGAGCGCGATTTTGAGGGTTTGAGGTAAATCGGTTGTTGGAGGAATTTTGAGCATTGAAATTTTGACGATTTTGGGGGTTTGGACTGTTTGCGGTATTTCTGTTAACAAATGAGCCACCGTTATTGTTTCGGTTGTTGTTGGCAAACGAACCGCCGTTATTATTCCCGTTGTTAAAATTGTTGTTAGGGAAGTTGGGATTCCGCTGACAGGATCCGTTTTGTGGTCCATTCCTATTGTTGTTGGGTCTCACTGCGACAAGTCGGGTTGTGAGTTTAGATATTGGTGTTGTTTGTGTGTTGCCAAAATACGGGGCTCGGTTGCTAGCTTCTTGCTGGAATTCGTTTGTCAGTACGTTGAGAGCGTCGTTTAGCGATACTGGATTTTTTATCTTCATTATTTGGTCGAGGGGTGTCTTTAAACCTCTTAAGAGAGTTTTTAATCCGAGGAGATTTTGGTATGTCTTCAAAGCATCGCAGTGTGCGTGGGGAACTACTTCGTGGGTCTCGATGTCGTGTTGCAAGCAAATATTTTGTTGAATAGGGTGGAGGAATTCAAATGCATTTTCAGAGGGTTGTTGCCTCATTTTTGTGAACTCGTGAGTTAAGGTGAAAGAGTCTCTTTTGTCACTGTGTGCTTCAAATAGGGCCGCCTTTAAGGGGAGTCGGACATCCTATGCTGCGCAATGTTAATTTTGTCAACTTTATGTACCTTTTTCTCAGGTTCTAGTGGATCTTTTTTCAATCAGTTTTTTTGTTGGATGTCTAATGTTCTCAGTCACAATTTAACGAGAGGGTTTTTTAAAATTTTAAAAACTCAATTTTTGACAGTATTTTTTCAAAAAAATGAAAATCATGATCGGAATTTTCGAATTAAAAGTACCTGAAAATTAAAAAAACAAAATTTCGTCAAAAGCTCTCGTTAAAGTGTGCAGGAGATGTCTAGAAATCCAACAAAAAAAACCGTTTGAAAAAAGACCCACTAGAACCTCAAAAAAAGGTACCTAAAGGTCAAAAAACATGATTTTCGGTTGACTGCATTTCAAGTTTAGGTATGAAAAAAAGAACAATTAAATTTGGCTACTGATTCACCTTTCTATTTGTTTCTCTGATAGCACACAATTTCTTCAGTATTCTCCAGCTGCATATGATGGTTTGTCAGGATCCTCTTCTGCTTCGAAAGCCTCCTCTAATTTTCTTTTTGCAGAAGCCTTCCTTTGTCTGCATTTTTTTTCAATCTCCTGCACTGCTTTTTCAGCTTTCGACATTCTTACTTCATCAAAACGTTTCATGGTTGAGACACAATTATATCCAGGATTGATTCCCAATGCTTCTAAAATTCTACACCTGGCAATGTTACCTTCGTTGAACTTGGAAACTGCATCATACACCCCTAACTCTAAAACATTTCTCATCACGAAGACTCGCTTTGGTAAAATTGACCATATAACGGTATTCAGTGACTCATTAGAGTTTTGCGTGTTTCCATGTAGACATTTTTTGAGGAGGGTTGGATCAGCTAAAGCTCTGAAAATGTCTTTCACTTCATCCATAACAACCTTGGGAAGATGAAGATGATCTGCATGCTTATACGGCTCATTTTTAGCAACGGCTTTATTGTATTTGCACCAACAATCTTCATCAGTCGCTTTGGGGCACATGGAATGCGATGGGTTTTTATCAGTTGAAAGGAGGTGAAAAAATGTAGACCAAACAGCAGCTTTCATGTTTTCTAAGTTTGAGCTATTCCTTCTGATTGCTAACCCATAATAAATTTGGATTTTAGCAATCGCGTCTAATGTGAGCCTTCCACGACCACCCATAGTCAAATTATCCGCCAGCTTCTTCTTGCCCCAAGCAGTTTTCAGCTTACGGAGCCTGGTGCCCATCCGCTTTTGGACGTGCCCGACACATTCCTGCTTTACCGGCACGCACTCATCCCCATAGGGTTTCAGCTCTTCAATAGTAGAAAATGCAGATGAGTCACCATCCCCAAGGTAAAATTTATACCGAACGTTGTATAAGGCTTGTGATATTTGATAAAGCTCCATCACGCCATGTGTTTCCATTTTGCCACTTGACCCTTCAAAGTTGGCACAGCATGTGGGAAGGTGCTCTCTTTCAAGACGTTTTGGACACCTACAGTATTTACTGAAAATAGAAATGTCTAGAACTTTACCAGCGCTGATAACAGTTATAACTCCATTCTGTGAACAGTGACCGCGCTTCTGCCAGGTTCCATCAAAAGAACAGGCGAGGTCCCGACTTCCCTCATTTTCTTCCACGGCATCCTCAGCAGCTTGTCTCATTGATTCTTGACAAACTGATTTGGTAGCCTCAGTGAGCACTTTGGTATATCGTTTGAACGACGGTGGACTGCGAAGGTTCAAAATGCCGCATAACATTTTGGCAGATTCCTCTCCTTTACCTATACATCTTATGCCATACACCAACCGCACATTTATATCTGAGTTTTTTGAGGGCAAAGAAACACTATTTTGTTTTCTAACAGAAAATTCACACCTGCCACAGACCACGTTGACCATAGCATTGAGGCCATTTATCTGCGTTGCGAAAACTGAGAGTTGACCGCGACACTTTCTGCACGAGGCAATTTCTCCAAGAAGGGAATTCAATTCCTTGAAACTAATAATATCATACACATCACTATCCTCGTACTTATACTTATCGTAGCTACTTACGTTTTTGTTCAGTTTCCTCTTGGATGAGCTATCCTTGGTAACATCAACATCCCGTCGTTCAGGAGTTTTTGAGCCCGCAGAGTTTGGGACCGGTTTCCCGACGCCTTTACGTTTCTTGAATAGTTTTTTACTGCGAGGCATTATTAGGCATTATTGGGGCACTATCGGGAATTATTACTCGAACAACCAACAAACAATTCAAAAGTAAGCAGGATATTTACAAAACAAGTCGTGTTATCGAGTCCTAACCTTATTGATAACACCACTTGTTTTGTTTGTAAATATCCTGCTACTTCCAACACGAATGGGGCTTGACAAGTGCTGCTCTCTATATGGCTGACAAATGCTGAACTAAAAACAAGTGTAGCAACATAGGAAAAAATATTCAGTGAATGAAAGCCTTATGATGCAATTGATGAGAAAAACCACGCAGTGAATTCTCAGAGACGAAATTATGTTGGCAAGCCGCTCGACCTTCACATCTTCAAAATATCCTCCCGCCTCAACAAATCATCAGAATTGAGTTTTCTTGGTGTTGTTTTACTCGTGAGGATATAGAGAAAACAGATTGCTCAAAAACCCAGTTTACACAATTTTTGAAATTTTCGATGTCCGACTCCCCTTAATTCTTCCCATGTCTCTATTGGGACGTTACTAATTTGAACTTTAGCATCGCCTTGTATTTTTGCCAAAAAACCGGTCAGGAGTATATGGTTTTGGAAATTTTGGGGGTTGGCTCTATCTGCGAAATGGTCCTAAATTCTTCCACATACTTTTATAAATTCAGGCAAGCGTTGTGGGTTGCCATAAAAGGTAGGGATGGTATTTAGATGTATATTTTTGACTTCTGGTAAATTTTGGCCTTGTTGACCCTGCAATGCAGCGGCAGGCGGATTGAACCTTGGAGGTTGAAGTACTCCTTGGTTGTTTGGTTGAGCCATCTTTTGAATGAGGGTTTAATTTTTTTTTTTTTTACAGAACTGTAGAGGTTTCCTTTTGAGATTCGTCTAGACGTTCACTTACTGAAGGGTCTGGGTAGGAAAGTCAGAGGAATCAGGAGTAAAATAAAGAGGATTGTCACTTGTCAGAAAATTAAACACTGTGGAGTATCACAAGAGTACTTATAGGAACAGGATCGTCCTCAGCATTTTCTGTGATGAGCTCGGGGCAGCGGCCCAGGGAGCTGACTATAGTGTTATTTTAGCTCATTGAGGAGGAAAAAGAGAGAAATGATCACGGGTCGAGGTGTAGGCTTGGACTAATCCGCATATCTTTTATTAAGTCTCGCAGTTGGTTACATTGCAATGCTCAGCATCAGCACATTCTTCAGACAGACTGCATATAACTAAGGTTGTCAGGTTTACACATAACAAATTAATTCAACACCCCCTCCTAAACCTGAATGACCTTTCATACAAAAAAAAATTAATAGAATTGGTTACATTTTCTTACAAACTAATTTCTGGAAATATTGTCAATGCAGAATTTTTCTTACACACTAATTTCTAAAAATGTTGTCGATGCAGAACTTATGCTTGTTTTGTCCTAGAGACTTGGTTAGCATGTCGGCTATCATTTTTTCAGTGCTGACGTACTTTAAAACAAATTTATTTTCGGCTATCCAACTCCTTATGCAGTGGTATCTTATATCAATATGCTTACTCCTTTTATGAAACACAGGGTTGTGAGCTAACTTGATTGCTTCCTGATTGTCGCTGTACAAGATTGTGATCTCAAGTGATAGAGGAAGAACCTCTTTACACAGATTTCTCAAGAACACTGCTTCTTTGGAGGCTTCTAAGACAGCCATATACTCTGCCTCAGTTGTCGACAGCGCAACACTGCCTTGCTTACGGCTCTCCCAGCTGATGACTCCACTTCCTATCTTAAACACGTAGCCTGTGTAGGACTTGGACATTTCATCCGTAAAGGATTTTCAGCATTCCTCCTTTCTAATTGGTTAACTACATTTTGAAGACGCGTGAATTCAGCAATGAATTCTTGTTGATTCAAATTTTGAGCCATGACGTTTTCAGGGGGATTATTATCTTCGAGATTTTATTCGTCAGGATTTAACACAAACCTAGCAGGTCTTATAATTTGATTTGGATTTGGATTATGTTCCGCTATGAATCAAAACATGAAGTTAATGATTTGATTCATATCCTTAATCAAAATTCAGCAATAAATTTCGCAAGTTATTTCGGATTTCTCGTAAATGAGGCCAAAAATCACTTCGTTTTATCGTGAATTTCTGACGAATTTTCCCCTTGATAATATGACTTTTAATATCCCGATAATGATTTTCAGTTAGAAATTCTCTGAGAAAATGAATAGTTTCGTCATAAGATAATTCTAACGGATTTACGTCATTAATAAACTCAATTAAATCATGCGTAATTAATGCAGATTTATTCAACCAACACATGAGTTTTAATCTTTATTCATCAGAAGAAATTTAAACATTTTCTGAATAATAACTTATTGCGCGAAATATTTTTGCCGTGACTGTAAAGGTGAATTGAAATTTTCTTCAAGTCTATTCTTGATTTCGTTGCTAATTGGATCGCTATACTCATGTGAGATCAAAAAGTCCCAAATCAAATGAGAAGCGTCCGATATTCCTACGTTCTGAATATCCGTTTGCCTAGCCAAATTAGTTAAATCTTGGACGATAGGACAAATAGGATGCAGATAAGAGAACATGGAAACTTGAACAAATTTCAAAGGCCTAACAGTAAGGAATCACTTTGCAATTTGTCAAGAACACTTTCAAATAATCTTCGGAGGCCTAGCAGTAAGGAATCACTTCGCAAATTTTTGAAAGAGCAAGTAAAATTTTTGTAGCCCCACACTAGGGAATCACTAACAAAAAGAAAAATCTCAAAAAATAAATTTTAGCACAGAAAAATATAGAAATTTCCCTTCAAAAATTAAATGGGGGAATGGTCAGAATATTATCGATCATTACAATTGACTCACAGCAGGTAGGCGATGATCCTCATCTTCGAAGCGGGCAGGTGTGAAAATCAAGATAGTCGGAGTTGGAATCTCGAATCTGGCGTCCGGAGGGTGTGCTGATCAGTCTGTCCCAACGGTGTCCCAGGTATTCGTCCACGGTTGGAATCTCGAATCTGGCGTCCGGAGGGTGTGCTGATCAGTCTGTCCCAACGGTGTCCCAGGTATTCGTCCACGGACCCAATGGATTTCCAGGGGATGCTCGGGGCAGGAACAGATTTGAGCTGGATCTTGGCTTCAGGAAGATGTCTTAGTGGCAAGCAAAACCAGAGGAAAGACCAGACACGATGACGCTTCAAACCAGATTCTATGATGGCAAAATCTCCGTCACGCTTGTAACACTCTATGATAGGTTTAGAGAGTCTAGGAGCACCAAAGTAGGAAAAAGGTTCGATATTGTCAATGTAGACAATGACACGATCTTGAGTGCGACGTACTTCAATCGGCCAATCTTGACGAAATTGTAGATAATGTTCGTAGATAATCGATAATAATTTCTGTTCTTCCTTCTCGTTTGCGTAAATGAAACGACGTTCCGTCTTGGCTGGTACAGGAAGATCGGGTCTATGCTGCTGAAGCAGATGACAATAAGTGTTCACGACATCGTTGTCGATCCACGCACCGAGTAACAACTTCGACAGGGATTTAGTTGACGGTAACTCCATGACGCGTCGTGCGTGCACTGCGAGATCAAGCTCAGCCGCTAGTTCGATGCTGACTGGTCCAGCGGGAGCCGACAAAGTTTGACCGCGGGTCTCTTCAGCGTTCGCCCATCTGCCCTTTGAACCGTGGCGACTCTCGTGATACCGTCCGGACCTGGGTGCAAGGCAGTCACTCTCGCTATCGCCCATTGGAGTGGCGGCGCTGTTTCCTCCTTGAGCAAGACGATATCATTCTCCTTAATCTGCTCGGTGTGCTTTGTCCATTTTTGAAGCTGCTGTAGAGTATTGATGTACTCACGAGACCAGCGGGTCCAGAATCCTTGTGAGATTGCTTGGAGCAGTTGCCACCTCGACAGTCCATTCGTGGGTTCCCGGGTCCAGTCATACTCCGGTAAACTGAGGAGGGGCCCTCCCACAATAAAGTGGGCTGATGTCAGGACCTCTAGGTCTTCAACATCTGACGAGAGGGGGCATAAAGGCCGCGAGTTTAAAATGCCTCGATTTTGATCAACACTGTGCTATATTCCTCGAACGTCAGTTTTTGTTCGCCAATCACTCGTTTCAGATGGTACTTGACGGACTTAAGTCCTGCTTCAAAAATTCCGCCAAAATGTGGAGCAGCGGGGGGGTTAAAGTTCCATGAGAGTTTCTTGGGAGCTAACCCTTGCCTGATCTTTGCGATATTCTCAGGTTGCTCTAAAAACGTATAAACTTCGCCCAGATAGTTATCTGCCCCAACAAAATTTGTTCCATTGTCGCTAAAAATTTCTTCGCAAAGTCCCCTACGAGGCAGAAATCTGTCCAAAGCCGCGACGAAGGCATCGGCGCTGAGGCTGGAAACTAATTCTAGATGAAGCGCTTTTGTGGCCATGCATACAAATAGACAAATGTACGCTTTCACCGAAGATGCATTTCTGCGCGTACCAGTTTTTAGGTAAATAGACCCGCCAAAATCCAAACCGACGCGTAAGAAACACCGTGCTGGTGTTACTCTGCATGCTGGTAGGTTTCCCATTTTCGGTTGAAACGGGGTAGGTGAAACCTTGTAACACGTTACACATTTATGCAAATGGGCTCGTATAGCGCTGCGTGCTGAGAGAATCCAAAATTCTTGAGAAATGAGGCACTATAGTAGCCTCGGCCCAGCATGCATATAGAACGTATGATAATGATGAATCACGATGGTAGTAAAATGAGCCCTTTTGGGCAGAATTGCAGGATGCTTCAATGAAAATTTTAATTGTGAGTTGCCAATTCTACCCCCCACCCTGAGGATTCCCCGCTCATCAGTGAAGGGACTCAGAGGGGCTAGTCTATTACTAGTAAGCTTTCCTGCCTGTAGCTGCCGGATTTCTTCAGAAAATTCCTCTTTTTGGACAATTTTGACTAGTTTATTTGTTGCCAATCTCAGCTCGGCTAACGAGGGCGGTCCAGTGATTTTACTTTCACCTGCGCGCTTACGTTTACAATTTTTTTGGAATCTCAAGCACCATGCTGTCACATTCTGTAATTTTAAGTATGAAGAGTACCTCGTAATAAAGGTTTCCTCGGTCTTAGTAGATGTGAGTACAATGGGACCGGGTCTCATGTCTGGAATTTCCGGCTCTTTAACTGTGAAAATCGGTTTAATATTCCAGTTTTGTTCCTCAAGTTCAAGAAAATGTGGACAGGAACTCCCGTGCCCCGCGCCCGAATTAAATGTATCGATTTTATCGATAATATCGAATGTCTTGGAAAATAGGATAAATGACGTATAAACGGAATTTATCTGCTACAATAATATATTTGGTGCTCGGTGGCACTAACTGACATACAATGAATATGATACGAATACAATAACACTGGGACTGTACCGCTACGGAACGAGGGAGACAGGGCTACGGATCACTACAGGGTCGAGCAAAGACTGAGCGTGGCGTCAAGAGTGGAACGGGTATTTGTAGAAGTGCCTACGTGACCAATCTCACGATAGCAAGGGCTACGTGAGATTCGGAACGTAGCGATGGGCGACGGATTTGGGGAATCGGAGCTGGGCGCATACAAATTATTGATAATGAGGTGAAGAGGCGAGGTCAATGTGATAAAATGCGAAGTTGGGAAATAAAGGTGCAAATGACCGCGGCCGGCCGGCGACGCGAGTCGAGAGCTGGTAGGCAGCGGGAGGCGGTGAGGAGAGGTGAGGAGAGGATCGATAACATCTCCCCCCCTAAGACTGAGGAACCGAGTGGAAACCTACATAAGGGAGCGGATGTAGGGATGCGAGGTTTGGAGGGAGTAAGTTTAATTCTTGATCTTGGGTGGTTTCAGGGTTGTCCGTAGCAGTAGCAGAGTTATTACTAAAGGTTAATAAAGCACGCCGTCTTCGGGAAGCGAAGTAGCATTTTGTGGCGAAATATATTACAACAATAAAAATAAGTAGAAGAATGCAACTGTAGGCCCAAAAGTGTGATTTGTGGCTTTCCAAGAAATCAATTTCCATCTCAGGCGGAGGAATGTCGTTTAGTTCCGGGTCTTCTGACAGTTGGGTGAAGTGGAAGGATGTCTTGAGGTTTGGCGGCGACTCGATCAACAGCATGGGGTTTTGGAAGAATAGTGGCTTGGTTTCCGATGTTAGCGTCCTTGGGATGGTCCTGTTTCGAAAGGTGAGGCTGCATTGTCCTGGGCTCAAGAGATAAATGCCAGACAGGTCGTGTTCCTCTGCGTGGTGAGGGCAGTTTAAGGTGATATGTTCTTGAGTCAGGAATATTCCCAGTAGCTTGTTTGATTCAGGAATGTTTTCGAGGTGGTTGACGGAGATGTCTACTTTGGCATGTTCGCAATGTTCAGAAGATAGTGTCTCGAGAATTCCCGTCTCACATGTGGCAGCAACGCTGGAGTCTGGGTTGGAACATTGCAGGTGTGTTAGGCGTTGGCATGGTCCTTTCAGTGGGATGATTTCATTGTTGTCGATATTTTTGAGGATGTACCTGTGAGGAACTCGCACAGTGATGTATTCTGACAGGTGAAGGGTAGGGATAGGTAGCATGTAATAAAGGGTGAAATCGGCTTTATGATTTATAGGGACGGAAAGGAAGAAAACAATATCGGATGGGGTAATCTTGCAGTGAACGTCTATCAGTTCTTCAAAGAACGGTAAATTTTCTGGTGTTGTTGCGAGGGGTAGTTCTTCTTTGTAAAACCGCTCGATTCTTTTGAGTTCGAAGAGGAGTTCAGATGGTTTAATTATACTGGGGTGGAATGTGTTGACGTGGCAGAAGAGGAGTGCGTTTTCTAGGTCTTCGACGATAGTCAGGAAATTGATGAAGGTAATGCTTAATTGGTTGAATGCATCTCTTAGGAGTAGTTTGTGTTCTGTCGATGAGACGGAGTCGCGCAGTACTCTGTCAATTTCAACTAAACGCGAGGCGAATTCTTGTTCGTTGTGGCGAATCGTCTGGAGATTTGAGTTATACTTGTCGATAATTTTGGTATTGATGCTGTACTCTTGCTTTACTTGGTTTTCGAGTATCGTTTCTCCTTTTTTTAGTTGGTCTAAGATTGTTTCGTATCTTTGGCCGTCAGAGTCATCTAGGTTTCCCGTGACGAGTTTGATTCCGGATCCTAGGACATTAAGAAGACCACGTCGGGAGCGTGTCTTCGTTTTGTTTTTGTGAGTGTGTATGGCTGCTGTGGATGGCTTTGTGAAAGCAAGTTTTTCCTTGATGGTGGCAATAGTAAAGTTGATATTTTTAAGTTGAGGTTCAACCGTTGGCATTGCAGCATGATCTATTGAGACGTTTGAGAGGAAGGCGATGTACTGGCTATTCAGGATGGAGAATTCGTGTGAGAGAATTTCCGTGCTGTAATAGTGAACGAGAGTATGCGTAGTCCGTTGTAGTTTTGCGTCTCCAAGTTCGAGTGGCATGATTCCCGGGTTGCTTGTTATGTTTTTGATTGCATCGGTGTTTATGTCTGTGGCGGTGGACCACTTGAAGGTGTACAGCCATCTGCAACAAGAGGTGCAGATTTTATTAGTTTTGGGCGTCGCAATTGATTTATATGTATTTTTTCTCCCGATTCAATGCTAGCTTGCATGCTGCAATTGCTATATCCGATCTTCCTATTCGGGAGTAGATTTTTGCTATCAATTGTGAAACAAATGGAGCTAGATTTCCAAATGCACATACTATATCCTCGAAATTGCTCAAACTCATATTCAAAGAAATTCAGAGGCACGATTCCGCTTCCTTGAACCTGGAAATGAGTCAGAAGATGTACATGTATTAGTTATCTTAACCGGTAATTGCAGATTACTAAATTGAGCTTACAGTACAAATTTGAGGGTAAGAAAATGCATACCCGATATTGATTTTTTTTTTATCTCGCCAACCAAAGATTTCTGACTAAAGTTGGCCCTTGCTTTACAAAACATGAACGTTAATTTCAAGACAGATTAAACAAATATTATACATCTAATTTTTTTTTCTTTAATTTTTCGATTAACTTGCGACAAGCTTTCTTCGAATTGAAGTTTGACGTAAGTAGATACGGAAAATTCAGCTATTGTTTTCTTCAATTTGATTGCTTGCCTGGCTCAGGTCAGAGAACTTTGAGGGAAGGACAAATTGAAGAATAATACTATTCCTACCCTGATCCAATCTGGGATTATGTCTGATCCCACAAAATCCCAAAAAAACTATTCAAGATATGCGGTTTCAGAATTTACAGTCGGTTCCTTCCAGGTAAAGGCAGTGCATAAGGAGACTTACTTGCCAGGGGCTAGGCAACAATTGGCGAAGAGAAATCGGCATTCCAAACTGCTATTTTCATGATGCCTCAGTAATGTGTAAGCCTGGGATACCTTTCCGGAGTAATACAGGCAAGTCCCTAAATAGTAAAGCGATTCAGCTGAGAGATCTGGGGGAAAAAAGGATACAAAAGGATAAATAGGGATTGTTTCTAATTTCTATCCGCAATTTAGAGCTTCTGTGGGGGAACTTCCTTGCACATTGAAAAATTTATTGGAGGAATCCATGGAAAGAATGCAGTGAGTCACATTTTCGTCAAAATTGAATTACGGGCGGGATTGTGTAGCTAGAAGAGAGGTAATTATACTTTTAATATCGACACTTCTTATCGTAAATCAACGGTACGAATTTCTAAGTTGATAATTGCAGGAAACATCAGAAATCAAGCTTTGAAATACAGGGCACACAGAAAGCTTTCCGTGGACTCCTCGTTTGAAAATAGACATAGATAAATTTCAAAATAAATTTCCTAACACATGTTAGAATTGCGACGACATACGGTGTGCTCTTTACACAAATCAAAGAGTTAATATCTTTAGTTCAAGTCTTTCCGTGGCTTGTTAATTTTTCCTAGTCCAGTTGAGAGCAATAGTTAATCAATTTCAGTTTATTTTTGTTTAGTTTTTCATGCTAACTGTTTTTATTACTCAAGAGTGCGGAGGACCAATTGGTTTTTTCGAGAGTGTCAAACAGAATTTGGCTATAGTTGGCTGTTGATTCCTAACGCAAGAATACAGGCCCCATAAATAGTAGGATAGATAAATAGTAAACAATAAAAGTAAATAAATACCTTCAGCTCTAAGCCACTCACAAAGAAAAATGGCATCATTTAAGTTGTGGGCATTGAGACATTGACGAATGATGGTCCCAAGTGCAGAATTCAGTTCCATTTATCTAACGGGGAGACAGAGAGAGCAAAAAAGATCAATAATAAAGTTAGTTCTTTCTGACAAGGGGGAGCTTCCCAAGTGTAACCGGAATTTTGAGATGAGATTTTGCATGGAGACTCTTTCGATGATTTTAGAGGACACGTGTTTTAGCGATTTTTCGAACGGGGCCCGGAAACCCCCCAAAATTATGTGGGTCGTAAATTTTTGCATTATTGGATAAAATCATGCGTTTAGTGAGCGTCTTGTTAAACTCAATGGCAATGGCTCAATGGCAACCTTAGGCACCTTGAAGTTAAGGAAATGTAGGCACATGCAAATTTACAAAATTTAAGGGTCCAAAGTTTTAAAAAATGACAAGTTAAGTTTTAGGTAACAAGTTTCAGAGTCAAAGTTTTAAAAACTACCTAGGAACGTAACTTCGTAAGTATAAAAAGAACTTAAAATGAGTGACAACGTACCTAGTCAATCAGCCAAGCTGATTCAGTTTTACCTGAGAAGAGAAGTAGGTATCTTAAAGGCACCTATAAAATTGGCTACTTACCTAATCAGTCTTAACAAAAGATCCATTGTTTATTAATCAGTGACTAAGTAGATACTACTTAAGAACTAGAGAGAGAGTCGGAATTTCACAAATGCATTAAGCACACCGGGTAAAACCCTCTTAGTAAAAAATTAATAAACAGGTAACTAGAAAGAAACATAATTAAATACCTTGAGCATTTGAGAAAACGAAATCATTTAAAAGTACGATCAATTAATCTGAAGAAATTAATGGACTAAGTAAAAACGAAAATCTGACAAGTCATCAGAGAAAACAAAGTATTTTCTTGACCCAGTTCCCATTTTTGGGGCTTCTATCTTTTGAACAATCATGTTACCGCTGATGGTGTCATCATCAGTTAGAGAAGGTTTATAAAAGCTCATAGAGGTCTTTGGTCTCTTTTTAAGGTATTCAACGTCATACATCGTTCCGTCATCTGTCTCAGCCGATGACAACATTTTTCCCACATAATTGGTGACTGAATTATTTCTTCCTTCGTATTGTACAACCACCCACTGTCCTACTTCGACCCAGCGACATTTCTTCTTCCTGTTACATTCAGATTCGGCCCATTTTTTAGTGTTTTTTCTCCCAATGAATAAATAAGTGAATAATAATAATTGGGTAAAGACTTACTTTGGATCATCACCAGGATGGGTAGATAAGTTTGCCGTGAGCTTTGACGCATAATTGCACACAAAAGTATCTGTTAGAAAGTCAAATAGTATACGACACAGATGATTTCCATAAAAAATCCTCAAATCCTTGCAAGTTTTTTTTAATGAACGGACCTTCATTTCCTTATAATTCTGAAAACTATACTTTGATTTCAGGAATCAGTGGCATTTTGATTCTCTGATTCCCTGTGTTTTGTCTGTTTATTTTTCCAATTCTGCGACTTTCTTGTAGTACATGCTGAAATATATCGTTGTCTTCAAAGGTGCATAGAACATCCTTTGTAACATTGTAGTGTATTTCTCGAAGGAAATATTTCTATTTGTTCCCAGAAAAATGAATTCATTTAATTGTATTACCTAGCAGCAATGGGGTATCCGCCCTATACACTTAATGCGATATCCTTTTGTTTTTTCCGCCCCTTAATTGTCGTTTAAAGTTGACTGTACTCTCTATTTTTATAAATCTTGTGCTGTGATAGTAGTTTAAATAAAACCAATTGAACTGTAAATCATTGTTATCATTTATTTACTCTGCCTTCTAGGCTCTCATCTTCTATCTCGGGAAGTTTTTTTCTTTCGAATACTATACCATAAGGCCTTAATCACTTCTTCAGCCTTTTTTTCTTTCTTATGAATCTTATATATCTAGTAATAATCCGTTAAGACTCAGGAAGACGAAGTTTAAGGCATACTTGACCCTGAATTGGGCTACTCGACAAACGAAAAAAAAGCTGTTGTCTTCACAAAGGTATTCTTGAAGGCCGAAGGGTAGAATTTTTCCGGCAAGTTCCCAATATGAGGGGTTTGGAGGACGAGGCGAGTAAGTGCAGTTTTTGAAAAGAAAAAAATGAGATAACAATGATTTCAAGTATAACCAGCTTTAATTCTGTGAAAAATTTGCTCCTAAATTCCATTTTTGAAGCATCAAAAAGTCAGTTTGAACTTTCTTTCCGCCTCAAGGATCCATGTAATTTCGGGATATCAAATACGTATTTCTAGAAATAGCAAATACTGCACTTATGCGCCTTGTCCCCCGAGCCCCTCATATAATCTCTCAGCTTGCCGTTTAATTTTATGCATTTCACCACCGGCCTGAGCTCTGTAAAAGATACAGTCTTAATTTGATGGTCATACATATCACAAAACGGTAAAAAGCAGTACCCACCAACAGTCAGTGGCAATTTTGCAAGCTGGCATCACTGTTTTCCCTCCATTTATATCCATTGAGAAAATTCATTAAAGTGGAGGCAATTGCCTCACCAAGAATCGATTGTTTCACATACATTTAAATGGAGGAAAAACAGAATTGCCAACTCTCCAGAATCGCCACTGTCAACAGCAAAACTGTAGGAGCGCTTGTTATATCTCGTTATCGGTGTCTCAAAATTGAGACAACCTACAGCAAACGGAGCGAAATCTGTTCATGTTGAATTATTGGCAAAAAATCAAAAAGAATTGAAGCACAAGATGTCTATGAAAGAAATTTAATTTATGCACCCTTCATCTTTGTGACAGATTGTCAAAATTTCACTTTCCTTTCTTGTGAATGAGGATATCATCAATTTCAGGAGTATACAAAAAATTGTATCAACATTTTTAGCAAAGCCGAGAATTAACACAAGGATCGTGACAATTGCAACCGACCATTAAAAAGTACTAATCATGCGCAGGATATCAAAATTCCTGTATGACCCAACACAGGGAAAAGGATCCCAGTGCGGGCAAACTGGTGTTATAAAGTGACTGAATATTAACATTTAAAACATTTTTAACAGCTAAGAGTCTGTCACTAAAATGACCTTTTTATTCCCCTTTTTCGGAAACTCGTGAATTTTCCTCAAATCCATCCCAAGCGAAACGTTATGATGAGACAATCCTTCAGCGCCGAGGCGTGAATTATCGATCATTAATATCTCCCCATTTGAAGCTATGCTAAAAAATCGATTATTTTTGAATTCAGTTTTTTCTACAGCACTGATGTGAAACAAGACGTGGTGGGGTTTTTCACGCTAATATCTCAGTTAACATAAGAAACGCATTCAGTGATATTGATAACAACGCTAATACAACTATTCGCACTCTATGGACGCGCGTGTTGCATATGAAAAAAATTGAAGGCGCACTGGTCACTAGACCACGAAGCAGTGCACGCAGCAGCGCAGTGGATCGAGTCAATAGGAGAGGTCGGACAAAATTGGGAAACTTTAAACGCTTATAACTCCGTTTATACAAAATTTTGAGGTTCTTAAAGTGGTTCCATTATTGGTTTCCTCGTAAAATTTTCTTCTTGAGACACCCCTTGAAATGTAAATTGTGACGAAATGAACTCCAAACTTTGCAGTTTTAGTCAAAAATGTCATGTCCGATCTCTCTAATTGACTCGATCCACTGCGCGCCGCGCCGCTCATTGATTCCAAAGCCTGATTAAAGTGGCAACAAATCGATAAATTGAAGTGCAATAATCGTCGAAAAAGTTACGATTTTCAGATTTAGATCGATAGTAAATACTGGGCAGAAGACTCCTGTAAAACACCACGATCGAAGCTCTATTAAAGATGTGAGACGTGACAAGCATATGAGGTGCGACGCGCGGGGCCTAAGGAGTATGGTCTCAGCTACCCAGCGGCACACGGTGTGGCGATATGGGTAAAAGGTCGGACATGGGCGATTCCGGGATTGTGAATGTTTAGGACCGGAAATGTGTTCTACGAGTATTATATTATATGGATTTGATGATAGTTTTTAAATTTTCATCCCCCATATTGATGGTACAGGCCTCTAAAGTCCGCTAAGTCGGCAATCTAAAATTTCCTCTAAAAACGCACCAATGTTTGTACATTCTTTAGTCTATTTTAACATTTCATGAGACCTTTTCCAATGACGTAATCTTACTCTATGCAAGCTGCTGATCATTTTTCACTACTAAAATGTAGCCGTAAATAGGGTTGAATACGATTTATGCCGTCTGAAAGTCCTCGCGCCGAAAATGCTGAAAATAAAACTTTATATTAACTTTCGTTCCAAGTGCCAAGGAGTGCCACGCTGGGACTTGTTGGGGCAGACCCACAGGACCCCTGAGAAGCCTCCTAAACAATTTTTAGCTGCTAATATCTGCTACTCCGACGGCAGCATGATATTATCTGATATGAAGTCGGTTGCGCGAAATCGGTTTTTATCACTCCGCGCAACCAATTGTTGATATTTCCCTAAGATCCATCACGCAGGTAAGTGGTCAAAGGTTAAAATAGGCTAAGTACGTGTAAAAGAAGTTACTGGATGCAGCGGTAGTAGTGTAATTTATTTACTTCTATGTATAGGACATTTCAGAAATTTAAATTGTTTCTGTTATTTATCATACTAATAATGAATGGTAAAGAGGTTAGAACTGTTATTATAAGTTTAAATAATGTGACTACTACTCACACTGGTTGGTATCCTCATGTTATAATAATTATAAACACGGCAATTATAGAAATTTCGAATATCATGTAGAATATCATTAAATTTCACCTGTAGAAAGTCATTATTAATAGGACTAATATTGTAAATATATACTTATTACACATTTTAGTCTGACTAATTTTACCAAAAATTAAAAAACAAGATTCATTAAGCTGGATGTAGCTAATTAGCTGGATATGGTAGTGGATGAAGTAGTCGAGAGTTAACGTTTTGTTTGGTCATGAAGGGCAAATAGATATGTTGTTTAAAATCTCGTTTCTTCTATTTTATTCAATTTTTTTTGTTCCTATATTAACAGCAGTATTAAGATATACAATTATGAATACGTACAATGCTGCTCATAAAGCCAGGTGGAAAGAGAAAAGGATGGCTGCAAATATTTTAAGAAGTGTCGAACGTTTAAATCATAGAAATGCATTCATTTGCGAGATGGAAATCAATGTTTTTAGCCTTCTTTAGAAATAACTTATGTAAATAGCAATTTTTCTCGGATTTTTATCACTCAAATGGTAAAAGTAAAGGCAGATTTGAAATTTACAACAAAAATTACCCTATGATCACGCTTCTTGATTCAAAATGATGCGTTTTAAAGCCACAGTTTCGAGGTGGTTCAGGAAATCAATGTTTTTAGTCTTCTTCAGAAATAACTTGTGTAAATAGCAATTTTTCTTGGATTTTCATTACTCAAATGGTAAAAGTAAAGGCAGATTTGAAATCTACGACAAAAATTGCTGCAGGAGTGTCCTCCTTACTTAAAAATGATGCGTTTTAAAACCGCAGTTTCCAGGTGGAAATCAATGTTTCAGTATTTTTCAGGAACAACTTATGTAAATAGCAATTTTTCTCGGATTTTCATCGCTCTAATGGTAAAAATAAGGGCAGATTTGAAATCTACGACAAAAATTGCCCAGGATATGTCCTCCTTACTTAAAAATGATGCGTTTTAGGGCCACAGTTGACAACAAAACGCAAGTTGTCGAGCGCATGTCCGGGCAAACCGGCCTTTCGCCACACCGTGCGGCAGTGCTGTGTTTCAGGTTTTGTTTATGTTGTTTCGCCAGGCCTGAAAATGTTTCGGAACCTGATTTACAAATGAAGGGTAAGTCGAAGACGTTCCACGCTGAAACTTATTCATTTTTATCATATCTATTGCGCCAGGCTAATGCAGATTGCTTTTATTCGATTTTGGCTCAAATTTTAATATAATCGCTTAAGTAAGTACCTTAAAAATATACTTCGCTCCTATTTGTTCCCCGTAATTTTACTCGAAAGTCGTTGTCATGATTCTAAACTACATTCTAGTCTAGAGGGCAAGATCCGCCATCCACTGTTGCCTCTCGGAGTCCTCTAGAACAGCGGTGCGACACCGAAAAAAAAAAAATGCTGTAGTAACATCCCGGATGTTATGGTTGTTAATATAATGTGCGACAACTCTTGGATGCTGCTATTAACACTCTTGCAGTTAACGTAGCATGATAGGATATAAAAGTAACATCCTAGGATGTTACTTTAACAGCCAGAGTGGTAATGACAACATCCAAGAGTTGTCGCACATTTTTTTAACATCCAGGATGTTACTGCAGCACCTCTTTTTTCTTCGGTGAACGTTATGTGGTCGTCCCGGAAAGCCAATTTGAAGTTCCATAAACATTTTTTTCGATGTTTCATAGTGCTCCACTCAGATAAACTACGAACATGAATACATTTGATATCAAGTTGAGCGTGGTAGATTAATACGAGTTCATACGGCGGATTGATGCACTGAAAAAAAACTCCGGCCGTGAGAGCCGCAATAACGGGCTATATAGACATATCGTCCGTTCCGGGCTCAAAGGCCGAAAATTCCGGCTGCTGGAGGCGTAGCTA
>NW_017553907.1:2002478-2040415 GCF_001854935.1 Bemisia tabaci
GCCTCCAGCAGCCGGAATTTTCGGCCTTTGAGCCCGGAACGGACGGTATGTCTATATAGCCCGTAATTGCGGCTCCCAGCAGTGCAGTTTGTTTTTCAGTGTGACTCTCGGAAGTAACGCTCCTGAGCTGTGAGATCCGGAGCACTATAATTTCAAAAGAGTGATTTTTTTTTTTTTTTAGGAGTTTATCGGTAATTGCTAAGTTCAGCAATCCAGAGAACCTTTAAAAATGAATTTTGCGCGGTTTTAACATTTATCTGACAAAATCTCAAATCTGGCTTCGGAACCACAGCGCGCCGGTACGAATAAGTATCAAGATGCAATTCGGTGGTAAAAACTAAGGAAAAACGACAGGAAAGGATTTTCCGATCATTTTCAAAAATCAGGATTATAAATCCCACTACCACACCGAGTAGTGATATAGCGTGTCCCTGCGAGCACTGCCTCCTGTGCTAGGATGACCGGAGCGCCTTCAATTTTTAGCATGCAACGCGCATGTCCGTAAAGCACGAATAGTTGCATCGAGGCGCTATTACCGATATCATTTACGCTCGGATATCAATACTGAAGTGCTGCGGAAAATGTCGTGAGAACTTTCGAGTGTTGCCAAATTTCCTTCGATTAAATAAGAATTATCGAAAACCTCCGGTGAAAATGTAACACGCAGGTACCCAGAGTGCTTTTCAAATGGACCGCGCTTAACAGAAGGAACAAACCAAGCCACATCAGCTATTGCCAAATTGAATTGGGCAATTTAATTTTTTACCTAAATACGGTTGTGCAGATTTTTCTGCAAATTTCAGTGAATTTTCTGAGTAGTACGAAGCAAATTACTCAAAAATGTCAAAATAATCCGCAAAACCGTTCTCTTGTCAAAAATTAAATTGCTCTATTAAATTTGACAATAGCTGATGTGGCTTGGTTCCTTCTTTTTAACGCAATCCAAATGTTCTACAGGATAAAGTTCATAACGAGAGGTGATAGACCTAGGTAGGTAATGGACATACGTCTGTGGATGGACTTGGCCTGAATTTGACCTGGCCCTTACATACAATCATCGAAAAACTGAACTTAGTTCAGATTGTTAGTTGGTTAATTTTATCAGAGACATTCAGCACGTTTTTAGAGACATTCATAGCTTCTAATCTCTGTATGTCTTATTTTTCCTCTGGCCTGTTGGTAGCCTGAAAGTGAAACAACGTATCTCCATTACTGTGCTTCAAAATTACCGCTCCTTTTTTATTTTTTCGAAGAGAAACAACTTTGTAGCTTAAAATTTTTACAGCTTTTGTTGCTGACCGAGAAGAATAACCAAGAATTTTTTTTTTTTTTTTTTTTTTTTTTTAAAAAAAAAAAAAACTACGTTAGCTTGTTCTTTAGATAAAACAGAAAGTATTACAGGATGTCTACAACGTCGCAGATGGATGTACGTGCTTTCGCTCCTTATTGACGATCTGAATGCTACCAGTTCAGGTCAGAAAAATTGAAATCCATCAAAAGTTAACTTTTTTTAAATATTTCGCAAAGTTTTTATCAGCCGAACTACTCTCTATTCTCATCTCTTGTACCTCGAAGGTAAATAAAGTGATATTAAAAATAAATAAATAAATATTAATCTCAGATGTTTTCCGTTATTAGTAGCTTTTATTGTCGTCGGCAGATTTTCAAATAAATTGCTTTCGGCGTATTCGAGAAAGATAAAGGGTTTAATTTCAGAGGAATTTGGGTTCTTGCGCACGGGTGAACTGTGTATTTGCTAACGATGAGTGCCATAGCCGCCTTCATTTCCATCAGAGCGAATCTCTCGGCTACAAAACAAAAAATATATATTTTAGCTGTACGAAAATGCAAGGAAAATAAGGTAAAACTGCATACGCATCGAGCAAAACTTATCCATAATTAATGGGTCAGTTGCGCTGGTCAGAGAACCGTGTATTGGTGCTTTATTCTTGCAGATTTAGTAAAAATAATTCAATTGAGAAAGTTGCTGTTTGGACTGATCTTATTTTCAGCTAATCTACAAGAATTAAGCAACAAAACACGATTCTGTTAGGTACCAGCGCAACTGGCCCATTGATCAGAGAGCATACTGACAGTGGGACTGTAAAAATTGCGCATCTCGGAATACACAATTTTTCAGGAGAGCAAGTTTTTTTTTTTTTTTTTTTTTTTTTTTTTTTTTCATTCAGATATAACAGAAACGCATCGAGTTGCACCGGGGGAGGGGGGGGATGTCAGTTAGGAGCCGTGTTCGGAACTCATCTTTGAATTTCAGGAGCCATGTGGCGCATCAAGCTCGATTTTTAGGGGCCATTGAAGATTTTTTAGGGGCCAATTTGACTTTCTGCCTAAATACCACGGCGCATTTAGTGAAAATTTAGACGCAAGATGTTTCAGTTGCAGAACTAGTAATTGTAACTTGGGGGAAATTTCAAAAAATCACGAAACAGAGAAATTAGACTTTTTTTGGAGGGGGAGGGGCAATTTTTAGGGGCCACGTTGGCACAGAGCCTTCTTTTTTTAGGCGCCATGACGAATTTCTTAGGCGCGTTGGCGCATGTGAGTTTCGAACACTGGTTAGGAGAAGCTTTGAGTTCAACTACACGTAAATTTTCTTTTATTATAAAGCCGATGTCGAGGAAAAATATTTTGAAACTTGAAAATGGCCGTTAGGTAAACTTTTTCTTAACATTGAGTCTTGGAGGAATGCAATTTTCTACTTTTTTCTGTTAATCCTAACTTAATGATACTGTTTGCAAGCATCGATCCAGATGTATTACCTATGCACAATCTTGGTCCATCACCGAACGGTATATAAGAGCCTGGGACGATGTTGTTTTTATTGTTTACGCTGAATCGGTCTGGATCAAATTTTTCAGGATCTGGAAAGAACCGGGCATCTCTGTGGAGACACGCGACTGGAATCGAAATGTGCGAATTTTCGGCAAGAGTTAATGATGAATCTGGGATTTGATAGGCTTTCGTACATATCCGCTCTAGCCAACCAGCTGGAGGATGTAGTCGCAAAGTCTCTGGAAAAAGACGGAGGTAGAGAGAAGTAAGATTTTTATAACTGCGCATTCTATGGGCACACTAATGCCATTCAAGATGCGATGGCACGATAAAAGAACAAAAGGAGAAAAATTAAGAACAGGAAGAAAAAGAAAGTTAAAGGGAATGAGAGAGAGGAAGTGAATTGGAGGAAAAGGAATAACAAAAGGGAATGGGAGGGGAGAAAACTGGTGTCAAAATTGAGAGAAAGCAAGGGAGGACTAGGAAGTAGAAAAAAGAACAGCCAGAAAAAAGGGAAAAGTCCAAAAAAACCTGTTAAGAATTGGCAGTAGAATCTGTGTGCTATAATACTGTGTAGATCTACAGCCGGCTGTAAGATCTCCTATTGCCTCTATGACCGGCCATACAATTTCATATAGCCAGGCGATAAACTGCATAGCCCGGCGATAGGAACTATAGCGTGGCTGCATAATTTTTAATAGCTTCGTACAGCCGGCTGTATGATTTTCTTCGCTTTCTACAGGCAGCTTTATGATTTTCTATCGCCTTTTATAGTCGGCTATAAAAATTCCTATGGTATTTTGAAACTGAGCTCGTGTTGCCAATTTTTTCCAGGGAATATTTCGTAAAAAAACGAACATCTATTTGATCTAAGGGGAAAACAGTTGTGATTAAACAAAAAATGTTTAAGTTCATAGGTATGTGAATTAGAGACGAAAAATTTTCAAGTCCAACTTTGGAAATGCGATCCTCGATCTGTATAGATTCATCGATAGGCACACGATGTATTGATGAATTC
Organism: Bemisia tabaci; assembly: GCF_001854935.1. Taxonomy (NCBI): domain Eukaryota; kingdom Metazoa; phylum Arthropoda; class Insecta; order Hemiptera; family Aleyrodidae; genus Bemisia; species Bemisia tabaci. Next base: position 2,006,290 of record NW_017553907.1, read on the forward strand.
ATAGAGTGAAGATCGATCATCACTCGATAGAATGACAATTTTTCGATAACAAAGCCGACGGACCTACATCCGTTGATACGTCTTATATTAGTGTTTGCTCCACCTGACTGCACCAACAAAATTGGCATGAAGAAAATCATCCTTAGATACCAAGTATCAGATACGTATCGTTTGAATACCTACCATATTTAATCTGTGTTTTATATTCATGCCGAGGGTGAAATTACCAGCAACTGTCCCATACGAGACCACGGAAACCGACTATCCTCGTCCTAACCTAATTGTTGCTCCTTGTTCGTTACAAATTACACTGTTGGTGTAGCATCGGATCACCCTATCTACAGTTTCTAGGTCGTTGATCCACCATCATGTCTGAGCAAAAACCGACGGCATTAAAATTAATGGACGAATCACAAAAGTTTGATAATAGGTTGAGAGGCATCGTGATTAAGTAGCTAGTAAGTACCTAGTATTAGCCTATGAATGGTACCTATTAGAATTTAAATCTAGAAAATAACAGACGAATGAACTTTTTCACTAATCGAATTACCTGAAATGACGCAGTGCAAGTATTCCATTTCTTTTAAAATATCATAATCAATTTTTCCGTCATGGGCATCTCGGACTCGTTTGACTTCCAAGTAAAGTTTCTCCATCACTTCCGGGTTTAGGGCCAAGTCGTACAAGCAATGACTTAGAGTTGTCGAAACGGGATCGAAGCCCGCACCAAAAAAGATAAAAGCATTCGCCATACATACATCATCGTCGAAAAGAGGCTCTGAAAACAATCGAAAAGCAAAGAAAAAGATTATACTATAATGATGCTCATGATGATACTAGCCGTTCTGGGCGCTCTTCACGCGTCCGTCACGGCTAGCCACTGACCGCACTGTGTTTAGCGCAATGCGTGAAGTATTCATGCAGTCTTGTAGGCGCTATGCATTTCACGCCGACCGCTGCTGACCGCACTGTGCTTGACGCAATGCGTGAAGTATTCATGCAGTCTTGCAGGCGCTATGCGTTTCACGTCGACCGCGGCTGACCGCAGTATGTTTGACGCAACGCGTGAAGTATTCATACAGTTATGTATGCGCTAATATGTGTTACATGCCGACCGCCGCGCCGAGGGCTTCTCCTTTTCATCTCAAGTCCTCGTCATCATTGTTCTCTATGTCGCACCGTTCCAGGCCAAATTGCGTGTTTGATTTCTCTCTCAACTCGACTAATGGTCTAACTATTTCTTGTACCACCAAAAGACGACAAAATTAGAAATTACTACACTCAGGAAATGAGAAATTTTGTCGCCTTTTATCGTTGGTATTTTTTTTTTTTTTTTTTTTTTTTTTTTTTTTTTTTTTTTTTTTTTTTTATCCGATTTTTTCTTGGAAATCCACGTAAATCCATCCCATCCCATGTAAATCCACGTGAGCCCTGCTGCCCCATACGACTCCATGTTTTCCGGGGCTCATATGGAAATTGAAGTGGCGTGGCGTGATTTGCGATGCATCGATTGATCTATCATATAAACCCATGGAAAAGGATCGATTTGTAGGGTTTTCGCAGCGAACATCTTAATAAACGATTATTTACCACGGATTCGAATGGGGGAGATATCGATAATCGATTATTCACGCCACACCTCTGACAATGAGATACGCTCGTATGCAAGAGGAGCGAGGATTTATGAGTACGTGCCTACCTGAACCGTCTTTCTCCTCTTGGAGCATTTTCTGTTCCTCAGCCCGGACGTTTATGAGAAGCTGCATGAAGTCATCTCTTTTGACCTTTTCCTCCTCTCGATTTTGAATCGTGCTGCTGACCAAGGAGTAGAAAAAATTTTCAATGTCAGGGTCCATGATTTTCAGTTTGAAAGTCGCCAGGATTTTGGGGCTCACGGCGTTGAGCAGTAACATGCAGAGGCCCCTGAAAAACGTGCCGGGCGCGCTCAGCTTTCGGACGATCCGGTTGAAGTATGAATCCTTGTCCTCGATGGCATTACAGTTAATGCCGAAAGCGCAAATCCCGATCGTGTCGACGGCGAACTTCTGGAATAATTCACGCACCTCTATTTCATCCGACTTCCCTGTAAATACAAAAAAATTATTTCCTTAGTGTGCAAAAGACCCAAGTGGACCGCGTTAAGCGTGAGGGAACCAAGTCACATCAGCTAGACTCAGCTGAAGGCGCATTGCTCGTGCACATAAAACGTTTTCAGAGAGTCAAGTATGTAATGAGCTAAAATCAGTGCAACTTATTTGCAACAACAATTGCTGAGGAGGCAACTGAAGGCGAATTGGAAACAACCGTAATATGCACGTTTTAGCTTTTAAATTAATATTTCACTAAAACAGAGTTGTATTTTATGGTCTTTTTGACACTGAACCAGAGATTTTAGTATTGGCCTGTCATTCATTTTTTTCAAACATTCGGAATTTCAAACATTGGTTTCCTCTCTCCGGACATGAAACCACGTATATTCCAACATTTTTCATTCTGTATGTACCATGGAGTCACCCAATGCAAATCGTTTTTGTGTACATTTTTGTCGCAATTTTTTTTTCTTTTGTGCTTTAAGACCACTGTGCTTCCCTCAAAATTTCATAAAAAGAATAGAGAATTTACAGGTGTCTGGAATTTGATTAATTTCGTGTTTAGGTGGAAACTACTGCGTAAACTGAACACGAGGATACCCTTCATTCATGATTTGAACAATTATTGGAGAATGTATGGCAAAATTGTCGAATCTGCTAAAATACGTGTGTTTAAATCGGAAATACCGCCAGATGACGTCACTAGGCGGTGCATTTTCTCGTGTTTAACTCTATTTTTTTACTATTTCCCATATCACAAAAAAATTATAAAAAATACTGTCAAATCAGCTCTTTAAGCACTTTCAGATGAAAAAATAAAAAAGTTGCATGCAAATTCTCCACTGGTGCATCTGAGAGAGGTATTCTGGAGAGCGTCAGGGACATTACAAAAATAGAACCTATGCATGGAAGTGCACGCGTCTATTCTGTACCTGGAACCTGAAGTGTTTACGTTTGTATTTTCCTCTATGCATAGTAAGTCTGGACCCTCGACGGATCCACGCCACAAAGTGATCATTATTTACTCGTCTCATCTATTGACCTTGATAGCTCCGAACTGCTCATCTGTGTGAAACGCAATCTCACGTCATCACATTAATAGATGAGGCGCGTTCGTAAGTAGATTCCCGTTATAAATTCACGGGCAGAAGGAAACAATTTTTGTGGGGGACAGAAGGGTACCTCTTCAGGGGGGCTTTGAGGGGTACTAAAATATAGCCCAATATTAGAGTCCCTTTATACCCAGAGTTAAGACAACTCACTTTTGGTTGGGCTGAAAGTGGCCATACACCGCAATCACACGCTGAATGTGGGAGCTGAATGTGGCTTGAATGTGGAAGTCATCGGCTCGATGCCTGAATTTTGCGCGTGACGCGCAAAATTCAGCAACGATTCTCAGCAACCATCGGACCAATTTTGAATTTGTCTGAACTATTCGAGTAGATTTGATACACATCTGGATGAAAATAACTCGAATCTGCTAAATTTCAGCCGTTGGGCGATGACTGTTGACTTCCACATTCAGGTGCTAAATTCAGCGTCTGATTGCGGCATAAAAAAAAAATCCAATTCTGATTGGTTCTCGCTCATGGAGGCCGAAACGAGTGCACCAAGATGGCGGTACCTCGAATGTGAACAAGAATAATGAAAATATTACCTGATTGTGGTTTATCAAGAGTAAATTGTTATTTCCATCGGTCCAAAATGAAAATAGATTAAGAAATTATTCACAAACCAATCTCATTTTCTTTTTAATTGATCAATTTGTTGATGTTGTTGTTTTTGTGTGACAGACATCGCAGGATTCCTGATCCTTATCCCTCAATATCGTTCGTTTGGATGCACTCGTTTCGGCCTCCATGGCCAGCCAAGGACGGCTGCCAGTCAGCTGATAATCGAGTTGTCTTAACTCTGGGTATAAAGGGACTCTACCCAATATGGGGGATGCTTAGGACTCCATCAGCTCAAAAAGTTAAAATTTAGGAGATCAGAAGGCTTATGATAATCCCCCCCCCCAAATCGTGTTTCTGCTCACCCGTAGTTCGCTCCAAATACTTGTCCAGAAGTTTGGTACACTCATTCATGAGGATGGTCATGCGCCTGAGTTTGCCGGAGGTGAAGATGGGCGATATCTTGGAGCGGATGCTTTTCCACCGCTGACCCGTCAGATTGAACAGGTTATCCCTTTGGATGGGGTCGTTCATCACCATGAGCATGCCGTGGTCGGTGAAGTGAGAGAAGTCCTTGATCATAATGCGCCGGATGAGCTCCGGATCCTAGACATCGTCAATTTTTTTTAAATTTTTCATCTTTTCCTAGCGCAGTGACTCATACACTGGCGTTTAAAAATCTGTAAACAACTGTTGAAATTTTCGAATTAGGTGACCTTTCTTCGGATTTTTCACGTGACATGGACTATAGAGACTACATTTTCCAATGTTGGGAACTAACTATTAGGGCTCACTTACTACTCAGTCTTGATCGAAAAGTCTTCTTCTTCTCTTCCTCCTCTTCCTTCTTCTCCTTGTTTATTCTTCTTCATCCTCGTTTTTTCTTATTTTTTATATTTTTGCTGTCCTCTTTTTCCTTTCCTTCTTTCTCCTGTTGTTTTCCCTCCTCATTTTTCCTTTTCTACTTCTTTCTCTTTTATATTCTCCTCTTCTCCATCTTTATTTTTGTATTTTCCCCTCTCTTTATTTCTCTCTCTTTTATTCTGTCCTTCTCCCTATTCTTTCTTTAACCTCTTTTCCTTTTCTTTTTTTCGTTCTCCTTCAATTTTTACCTTTCTTCTTTTATTTCTGCTTCCTATTCTCCCTCCTCCTGTCCCACTTTGATTCATCTGATGTAGATAGAGGTTTTTATGCACATAAATATATGTTCTTATGAATGAGCAAAAAATAGAAGTTCTCGAATGGAAAATCAAGTCTATTTTTCAATAAGGAGCGGTTGGCTTAAATTGCAAAATGCGCATATCCGCGGATTGCAACGTTTGAAATTGCTGCTCACGTTTGATTTTTTATTCACTCAAAAAACAATTATGGGAAGAGTGACTTACCGGCCGAGTTATGGAGCCATCAAATATAGTTCGTGGAGCCATGCTTATAGGTTCACAACCAATGAGGTATGGCTCAGAAAGCCATACTGTAGAAGGTAAGTCACTTTGGTTAGAAATTATCGGTCTCAGAGGCATACCTTTTTTTGAGTGTTACTTTTGTAAAAGGTAACTAATATTTCCTTATGCAATATTCTGTGAGTACGTCTGAATGGGTGAAAAATATTCCCAGTAAATGTAAAATAATGTTGAAGACGGGAAGTCACGGGCAAGCGCTGAAGATGAGGGCAGAGCCCCAGAAACGCATCCAAGGAAGTAATTAATTTTGTGCAAATGAATCCCAGTAAATTTAACAAATCTTGTGCAGTCCTAATGAAAAATGTGTTTTCAATTTTTAACTGAGAAACAATGCAAAGGGAGGTCTCGGGGCTTGTAGTATAGATAAATAAATAAAACATAGATTGGAAGGTCTCGGGGCTTGTAGTGTAGGTACACGGAGAAAAAAACTTCGTGCGTGGGACCCAAAGTTTAGGTCATATGGATCTCTGATGTTTTCGGATTGAGCATCCGAACTCTTAAGGTCAAGCTGCTGAGGTTTGGTTCACACATCTGAAACTTCAGTTCTTGCATCGGAAGTACTTCGGTTTTCACATCCGAAAAACTTCGGTTCACACACCTGACAGGTGTAAGAACTGAAGTTTCAGATATGTGATCCAAACCCCGACAGCTAGACCTTAAGTGTTCAGATGCTCAATCTGAAAACTTCAGAGATTCATATGACCTAAACTTCGCGTCCCACACGCGAGGTTTTTTTTCCGTGTAAATAAATCAAATTTTAAAAAGATCATCCGTGGATGAGTGAATATTACACAATGCGTAATTTAAAAGTGTGTCCCTGGTAAAAATTGGGGATACGAGCTGCGTTTCAAAATACCATAGGAGTTCTTATAGCTGACTAAAGAAGGCTATTGAAAATCATATAGCTGGCTGTAGAAAGCGGAGTAAATCATACAGCTGGGCTATACGAAGCTATAAAAAAGTATACAGTCGGGATCAGTGGCGTAACGGACTTCCGCTGGGCCCCCCTGCAAAATTTTTTCTAGGGCCCCTCATGTCGATAAAATTCCAAAATCATCCCCCCTCCCGCCCCTCTACTTCCCTCACCCCTTCTCATTTTTTGGCCCGAGACATTTCAAATCACGGACTTGGACTTGGAATGCTCACCCCTCACCGTCCCGGATCCCGTACCCGATTAAATGGGGCCCCTAAAGGATCAAGGATCTAAAGGGTGGCGGGAGCTCAGCCCAGGCCCAAGGATCTACAGAGGGGCCCATGCAGGCCCAAGAATCAAAGGGCCCCCAAGGGCCTTGTGGGCCCTTCAGATTCATGGGCCACCCAAAGCCCGAAATACCTACGAAAAGTGACAAAAAAGAGAAAATTTTTACTAATCACTGAGTGGACATTGGAAGGCAGGGGCCCTCCAGCAAAACAAAAGTTAGGAACATTCCAAAAGAAGTATGAAAAACCCTGAGCTAACAATAAAAATCAGAGGAAGAAGCCCCATCTCGGTAAGTAAAGGCCCAAAGTTTGATACCAAAGCTAAGCATCAAAGAGAGAGAGAAAAAAAAAATTCCGGCGGCCGAGGGCCCCCCTGCATAGCAGGGTCTGGGGGGGCGCCCGTTACGCCACTGGTCGGGATATAGTTCTATCGCCGAGTTTTACACTTCATCGCCATTAGCTATACCTAAAAGGCTATAAGAAATTGTGTAGAAATTCGTGTGCTTTGGAAATCATTAAGTTTGATACAGAACTACCTTAATATTTACAAAAAACACATTATATTTTTCCTTTAAAACATTTTTTTTTTCATCAATTAAAATGAGATGGTCCATACAGAGTGTGCAAACATTTCAAAATCATGAGTTGAAAAACGCTGACTCCGCGAGATTAAATATCAGAGCCTAACACAAAGCGGAGCAGCGACGCATTGGCGCCTACAAACCTAACAGGGATACTTCACGCATTGCGCAATGCGTGAAGTATCCCTGTTAGGTTTGTAGGCGCCAATGCGCGTTTTGTGCTCTCTGCCCGCCAGCCGCGCCGCAGCGTTCCACGGCGTCTGAAGCAACTATTTCACACCAGAGGTATTGCATAGTATCATAAGAAATATAAGGCGCTTCAACATATTAAGAATGACAGGCATCCTTCAAAAGTAAGGAGCTTTCCTCGCAAAATAAATCAAGATACTACAGCACAAAACGAGAGCGGTAGTATCCGTATTTAGTAACGTTTAGCATAAAATTTATCGTCTAGCTATTGCTTAATCACCATCGGCTATAAAAGGCTATGAGAAATTGTACAGCCGGCCATAGGTTTATAGTATTTTGGAACACACATTCTATTGCCAATTTTTACCAGGGGTTCCAAATGAATTCATTTATATTTAACTTGGGTCGAGAGAGAATTCTTGACTGACCTTAATCATCAAATAAGGCGTCCCGCCTTGGTAGTAGCCGCCATAGGGTATCCCAGCGAACTCGTCGTAGATATCCTGCAAGTTGCACAGCCTATGCTTGAGAAGGTTTAGGAAAAAGTCCTTGGACAATCCGACCTGAGGGACATTGCGGTCCTTCCAAAACTCGTACTTCCGTTTCAAATTGTAAACGAGGTAGGCCAAAACGCTAACGACCAAGAACACCCCCGCCACTTCCAAGTTGACCAGGGATAACATGATGCCCGATCACAGTCACAGTCAGCGTGGTGTTTAACCAACTACGACTTGTGTACCTAAGTCATAAAAGCGCGAGCTGTCAAACGGCTTCCCACTTGACTGGAAAAGATAAATTCTAATTTAGAAAAACTACGTTCAATAAAAGATCGATGACGATAAATGCGTAGTTCAGACCCAAGAATTTGTATTTCAATTGAAAACATGGAGAAGAGAAAGGGAGAAAAACGGGATGAGAAAGTAGGAAAGTAAAAATAAGGAGAGGAACATAAAGAGAAATAATAAGAGGCAGATAAGGAAATTCCCATTTCTCCTCTTCCTCCTTCTCTACTTGTCCCGTATCGACGACAAAAGTGCGAAACCACGTGTCTCCGTTTGCGACGTTGCAGACTTCCTGTCATACTTCATTTTTTCTGTGGAAAACTATTTAATGTAATTTCTTAAAATTGTCTTGTTTATTTTTTTGTGTTAGCAGAATATTCTGTGTAATTTTCAAGCTAAAAAGTTGGGTGGTTTCTCCTCGAAAAAATAAAAAAAGAGAGAGATTTTTGAAACACCGCAATGTAGATACATGGGTTTGCAACATCGGTATATCTTTATATCTCTCTTTTCCTTGATTTTTTCCTCTTTTCTCCGATTCCTTGTGCGTTCTCATCTGAAATATGTCAGGAATCCTAAGACGCACTTCTAATACACAAAAGTTAGGAGAAAAAAGAGAAAAAAAAGTTTTTTTAGAAATTTGAAGTGAGCTGATTAAGTCAAGTGAGTGAAGTGATAAATTGAATGAACCTTGAAAACAATTCATTGAGCCTGTAACTAGGGTCTCTTCTTTACATTTGTGAGTGGGTGAGCACTTACGAAAAAAAGGTGCCGACTGTGGAGTGAGCATCATTCAAGAGTGTCNGGGGGGGGGGGGGGGGGGGGCTCGATTAATGCTGCTGAATTTTACAGGGTCTTTCGAGGTATTATGATCTTGTCCCTCCTACTCTCCTCCGATGAATGCAAAGTTCCTCCCCAACAAGATTCAGATGGAGGCAGCAAGTATTTACTTTCACAGTATCGATATTTCTACTTTGAGACTGCCTCTATTAGAATAATACTATATGACATGCTCGTGAACCGGACCTTTTAACATATTTGAGTTCATAATTTGCAGTAGGTAAATTATCGCTTTTCGGCTATAAATTCTTCACAGAGAAAAAAGAAAATTTACCTACTAAGGCAAAGGTTCTTATTCATGGTCGTTTTTGGACAGCTCCTTCCCTTAAAATGTCCTATTTGGCTCACATGGTGATTAAAGGAGCGTTCAATGAGCTCCGTAACATATCAACATTAAAAAGAAAATCTGAACAATCTTGAACAAAATTCAACAGTATAACTTTGAAAATAGACCTTTCCAAGAGATTACGAGGATTTGCCGCCACAAAAAATTAAGAATACCGAGGAAAAATTTTTGCTGGATTTGTAAATTTTAAGGTAGGTTCGTGCCTACCTTAAAGTTTGTCAAAATCATAGAATTTTTTCCTCCGGATTTTTTGCAATGGCAAGTCATTATACTTCCTTGCAGGGGCCTATTTCCCAAGTTACACTCTTGAATTTTACTTGAAATTTATTATGATTCTTCTTTCTATGATGCTATATTACCTACGGTCCTCAAGACCTTCCTTAATCAACTTGTGAACTATACAAGGCATCCTAAAGAAATAAGGATCTGTTTAAGGATAAAATACTAATGGTACGATCCACAGACTCGCTGCTTCAGCATGTTTCGTGGATGGTAATCTTGCCTCATTATTTCAGCTTGTTTGTGTCCTTGGTCATTCTCACAGCGCTGAGCGACGCTTGGATACAGTTTATCAGGCAGGAATCTTTTTTTTTTTTTTTTTTTTTTTTTTTTTTTTTTTTTTTTTTTTTTTTTTNTTTTTTTTTTTTTTTTTTTTTTTTTTTTTTTTTTTTTTTTTTTTTTTACAAAGAACCTCCTATTCATATGTTTGAAAGGATTCCATAAACATCTCTATGTAGTAAAATCCCTTCCACAGATCGATCTGACTAATACCTTGAACCTATTTCCTCTCTGCACTGATTTGGTTCTTTTTGCACTCAGAAGAGGGGTACTAAGATATTATAAATTTTAAAAGAATAATGATTTCTCCGGTAAATTTGACTGTCCTGGTCCAATATACCTAAACTAACAAAGCATCTGCAGTTTCTTACATTTAAAAATTTGAGATGCAAATTTTATTTTTTATAAAAAATAAACGGGAAATCTACAATAATTTGTGCCCTTGTCTTAAAAAAAAAAAAAAAAAAAAAAAAAAAAAAAAAAAAAAAAAAAAAAAAAAAANAAAAAAAAAAAAAAAAAAAAAAACTCGGTCCGTCTCTATGCCATAAAATACTTATATGGCATACAGTGAAGCAAAATAACTTTTCGATGGCCAAACAGCGAAACCACATATCTTAATAGTTCTGTTTCACAATTTCCGCTCGTATTGTATTTTTTTGAAGAGAAGCAAGCCAACTCTATAGTTTGAAATTTTTACAGGACACTCTGCTGACTCAGGAGAGAGATCAAGGCACATTTCAAGGAATTACAGTAACTAGTTTTCCTAGGAAAAAATGAAATATGACAGGAAGTATGCAACGTTGCAAACGGAGATACGTGGTTTCGCACTTTAGCCGTCGTATTTTTCTCCGTGTTCAAACAAAACAGTAATATTCACACATATCTCGTATACCCACCACACAAGATATCACTATCAACAAACAAATAGCGAAACAGCTGATCAAAGAATATCACTCACTTGGCACGTAAGTAAAAATCACGCGTAAATTCGATTCACACAAACACATACAAAAATATGATTATCCCTCATCTCGAATGGATCCGGTCCAGTTCACTATCGACAATCTCAGGTCCCCTCGAAAGGAATGACCAACGAATGAGAGGGATCAGTAGATGACGCAATTGATCCACGCTTTGCATATCACCTCTTGAAGGCGTTGGTTCCCACTAAAATTTAAATGCAAGTGCGCCCGGTTTAGTCACGGCACTTATGATACGCATCCACAACTGCTAAAGGCAACAGAGCGGAGGTTTGAACCAAACTAACATAATTATGATCGAGAGTCAGACTGATTGTCAAGAGCGCGAGGCAGTCAAGGTTTCCGTCCAATCAAGACTTCATAGCGCCGAGCTAAGGAAAAAACTCCGTATAAACCTTCAGGCGTTGACAAATTTCCTTAGCTAAAAAACGAATTTCCGGGTAAATTTAAGAGTTTTTTTCATCTAATTTTTCACATAGTTTTGTTCGCAATTTCACCTGAAGTTCTGGTGAATTTCAAGAAAGAGGAGTCATGACTTTCCTTAAACATGAACATTTTATCGAAGGAAGTTTGACAATTCTCGAATGCTCATATGGCGTTATTCCTTCGCACGGCAATATAGCACCTTTTCCTGCTAACGCTACCGTCCATAGCAAAAGCGCTGTAACTCCGCTTCGGATATTGCATTTATCTTCCACACATCGACGGTGAAACTACCAAACCACGTATCTCGGTTTGCGACGTCGCAGACTTCCAGTCATACTTTATTTTTTAAATGAAAAACTACTTAACGTCCAGTCTTGAAAATTTCTGTGATTTTTCCTCTTTGTGCGGAGAAAATTCTGTGAAAATTTCAAGCAATGATATTGATTTGGTCTACTTCAAAAAAATAAAATGCGAGCGTAGATTTTTAAACACCGCAAACGAGATACGTGGTTCGGTAGTTTCACCGTCGACATACTGCTCTAACACACAAAAACCTGCTCACTATCATGCATCATTTTTCCGATATGAATTTCCAATGGTAAGTCACAATCACCCTAAAAAAATAAAGGATGTGTACGTATACGCGTTAGTTTTCTCGTGGTAAAACGTTTTGTCGGGGAACGTTTAGAATGGAGTTACGGTGTTTTTGCTTTGGAGCAGTGGCGTGGCGTGAATTGCGATATATCGATTGTTATGCCATTTAAACCTATGGAAAAGGATCGATAGACAGGATGTTCGCGCCGAACACCTTAATAATCGATTATTTACCATAGGTTTAAATGGCATAACAATCGATACATCGCAATCCACGCCACGCCACTGCTTTGGAGAGTAGAGTGGCGGTGCGGATTCTACGTTGTGGGTTCCGAGGTGATACATCAAGAGAGGGGGCACCGATTTTGACACCAATGATTTCATCACGACTAAATGGACGGAGTTAAACAGAAAGGAACCAAGCCACATCGGGATCGAACCGAGAAAAAGAGGTTTAAAGTTTGGCTCCTGCATAAGACTCAATGTAAAAGATAAACTTCAAGTTCAATTTCTGCAAAATTTGCTCCAACAAAAACTTTCAATTTTTGGAGACAGATAGTAGAGCAGTGGTTGAGTTCAAAACCACTCATAACTCGATTTTTTCCAAAATGTGGGTTGGTTCCTTTCTGCTTAACTCAGTCCAAATGAACATCGTGTGGTCTTTTGAAAAGGCTGCACCTATTTGACTTGAATTTTAGTCGTTTCTAAGGCGTTAGGCCGGAACACCATATTTGCCATCGGAACACCGATGCACCATATTTCATCTTTTCCCGCACGAAAGAACGTAACTACACTTCAATGTTGCCAAATTTCCCCTTAAAAATTGCATTTTAACGAGGAGAATCTTGGCATTTCTGACTGAAAATTTCACTTATTATTCCTCGGACTCCATGCAAAAATAGGACAAATTTGGCATAGAATCGCATTGGCACATTTTTGTGAAGTAAAACAATTATTGTCTCAGTCAATTTGACAACCTTGGAATGTAGTTACGTTCCTTCGTCCGAAAGACAGCGATTTTGCAATCAGAAATTTCAGGCTCTCTTGGGAAAGGACGTATATGCCATTCCTTCCCATACGTAGGTAGGTGTTTTAATGAATGAGCCGAAAATTGTAGTTCCTTATTGTTAAATGTGGTACGATTCATCCCGACAAGCTTCAAATTGAAAGCTTGCATGCGCGTTAAATGGGTTAAACGGAGGTTCTGGACGGGTAAAATTTTTCCTCTCTGATATTTTTAAACATAGGTTGGTCGAGAAAAATGATTTTATAAAATTGCACCTCCATAGTTAAAGCCGAAAAAGCCATTTCTCCGATTGCGACGTTATAGACCTCGTTAGGTATCAGTGCGCTCTTCAACTCTTTTTTGTAGAAACTGCCTGTTCTTTTATTAATGTCTATATATTTTTTTATGTTCTTCTTTTTTATTTTCTTATTTTATCTTTAGAAAGGACGCAATCAAAATTCATAATCTTTAATAAATCAAAGACAAACAGCGCAAAAGCAAACGAATTGTAACACTGATTGTCATTTAGTTCCTTTTGACGCTTTTTCAACTCTATGGGCCCGTTCACTTTCAGGACGGTAAATTTTGGACCCGCTTTTGTTCGTTAGAAGGTTCCCACTCACACTCATTTTTATATTTTTAACAAGAGCATACAAATGGTACGTACACGTAGGTCTGGCACCGAGATATTACGAATTTTCAATGATCGAAGCGCGCACTGTAGTGAACACGCAATGCGTGAAGTATTCCTACAGTCTTGTAGGCGCTAATGCTTTCCGCGCCGACCAGCGCAGCGACCGCAAAGTGTCAGGCGCAATGCGTGAAGTATTCCTGCACTCTTGTAGGCGCTAATATGCGCCCGGAGCCAGTCGTAGGTCATTTTTAATTAACAACCCCTCTTCCATCGAGAGTATATTTAAATCGACTCATGGGAAAACCTTCTTTACCTGCAGAACACATTCTCGGTTTACCTAATGCACGAGCCTGAAAATTCAAAGGAGCCCGTTGCGTATTTATAACGCTATTTTTCATAGAGCTGTTTCCATCTTTTTTAATCCCATGTCTTTGCTCTCACTCTATGAATCCTAAATTTTGAGCCACGAGCAATCTTCATCCACTCGTTGGTGTGATCAGTCGACCGCGTCTTTCTACATATGATTTTTTATCTCTACGGCAATTAGAAGGACGGGTGATATATGCATAAGGCTTTTGCGTATGAGCGAAGCATTTTCGAGCTCCAGGAGACGACACTTCGGTTTTACATTTCCACCTTGCACCGCCAACCTCTTGTGCCTCCGAAGGGACTCTGTACCATTTGTAACGATTCCAGTCGAGGCAAAAAGCATAAGTCAAGTCAATAGTGTTCTTCCATAGTTTTTCCAGCTTGCAGGTTTTTGCTTTCCACTTATGGAGCTATGACGCTCAAGAAAACCCATCGTTCGCAATCATGGCGACATTCCACCGAAAACTCCATGGTTTAACCTCCTGTTGGGACATGGTTGCCTCACCAGTTGTAACAGAAGCCTCAAAAAATAAACATTTATCTACGACTCGAAGAGACGAGCATTTGCTCGGTTCTAGAAACTGATAAATGCATGACGCCGCAATGAGAAAAAGTGTCATTTGCAGTAATTGATCGAGGGGGAAAAATTGAATTTGGACGTTTTTGCATGAGCTAATAATAATTCAATTATATAATAAACTTAATTGTCCTAACCATAACTCAATTCTTATCAAGTCTGTTGGTGGTTGTTTACATGACAAAGTGTTGCGCATTTGCAGTAATGTTTCTAAAGTCGAGCCTTTGCCCCCATAAAAGTTTTATCAAATTGTTGGCAGTGGAATAATACACTTGTCTCTAAACCTCGTCTGCAATCGCCATTTCAAATTAAATTTTACGGCCTGTTTGGAAATGGGTACGGCTGAAAAAGATGTTGTAGATAAGGCTGGATGTATAAAACTCTTATTACACGCAGAGACGCTTCTATATTCTTTGTTTTGTTGTGTTATTTCAGTGCTTCGATTTTCTTTTACCTCTCCCCGAGCTGAGTAATATAAAATCCCGAACTTAAGCTTCATTTTAAAAACGGTGAGGCTGTTCATGATTTAGGTAAAAGATTCTGTTTTAAAAAGCAGTGGGTCTGTGATAATGCGTGAAGTAAGTTCTCCCGGGCTTTCATGATTTCAGTATACTAGCGTTATTGAAAAACGTAAGAAAATTAAAAACTTAACGTGAGCCGCTTTTCCGGCGCAAAAACGCGTCGCAGACGGGATTCTTTTGACAGAAGCACGGCTTGCTCCAGCTTGACCTACCCGAACCTCTATATCTCGTACAAGAACTGTTCGTACCTCTTCGTCACCAATGTAATCCGGATCAAGTGCATCAAGAGCAGCAGATCCCGCTGCAAGAGAGGTAAATCACAGTAGGAGCCTCACCACCACATCACCAACCCCTCGCATCTCGTCGTTAACAACATCTTCTCGGCTTAACTGGCAAGGTGAGTCATTGCATGATTTTCATATAGATGACGGCCAAAGTTTGACTCCGAATACCCAATATTCAAAGTAGCATTTTTAAACGGGAAAATCGCGATACTATATTGAAATTAAGTATGGATAGAGTGACTGCAAGTCCGGAATTTCCGGAAAGTACGGAAGTAGTACTGATTTTTTAAGGGCGGGCCGGACGTACTGAAAAAGTGCGGAATTCCGCAAGAAGGTCCGGAATTTTTTCATTTTTTGGTAATTTTTGTCGCAATTTGAGCGGGAATTTCAAAGTTTTGAAATTTGCCGGATTTTATCAATGGTAGGTACTGAAAAAGTATTGAATTTTTCGGTTGAGAAGGTACTGAATTTCTTCGGAATGTACTGAAAAAGTACTGTAAGTACTGATTTCCGGTCAGCCTGTTTTAGTAGACATCCTGACTGATTTCATCGGCGTTAAAATCGCTGGGATTATCAACACATCGATGGCCAAAGTGCGAAACCACGTACTTCCGTTTGCGACGATATGCAGACTTACTGTCATACTGTATTTTTTCTTTGGAAAAATATCCAATGTAATTTCTTGAAAACTTCGTTAATTTTCATTTTCGATTACCTGGATATTTTCTGTATAAATTAATTGCAAGCCATAGAGTTGACTTGTCTCTTTTCGAAAAACAAAGATAGGAACAGAAAATTTTAAAAAATCGCAATTAAGGTACGTGGTTTTGCACTTTGACGATCGATATGAGCGATTAAGTATCCTCCATCTTATCGCGATTTCATCTTCCGGCAATTTATCACAACTATAGCACAATGCAATGAAAATATTGAATGATATTGCAATTCACGACAATAAAATCGCAATTTTTTACATTATTTGGCTAGCAAATGCATCGGTTTTGAAAAATCCACAATATGAATCTGATGTGTAGGCAATTTGCTATGCCAAATAAATTGAAACTTATTTGACTTTCATTGCAATTTTCAATAAGAAGAGCTCCTTCAATTAGTGAACAGGCAAAATAGCATATACAGCACTCCAATGGAACAGCAATCGTTTTACTATGTAATTATTGCACTTTATTACAACCTGTGGTACTTGGGTATGGTATTTTCACAATGTGTTACTGTGTACGATATGGAGTCAGGCCAAATGAGTCTTAAAGAGGAAATTCAAATTCGACCGAGTTTAACGGAAACGTATCCATTTTGAAAAGAAAAAGTCAAGGAAAAAATATTATTAACGTGAAAATTGTCGTAAAAATTTTGGCCCCAACATTGATTTTCGTGAAAGGATAAAATTCCAAACCTGTTTTTCTCGGTTCGAACTTGAAGTGACTTAAAGCTTTTATGGTGTAAATTCGACCCAATTGTTCTTGCAGGGCAGTGGAAAAACCATATAATATGGTAAAACAAAACAGGCTTTTAGTTTTTGATGCTAAACATTTTCTTATGTTCTGAAAAACATCGAGACAAAATTTTAAGCTATTTTCATCAGTAATGATATTGTGCCTTAGCGTTAAAAACAATTTTTATACCATGCCTGCAACGTACAGTACCAGCGAACCTTATAACGGCCTTTTTCTCAACTTCTCCGTTTTCACACTTGAACTTTGAATTTTTATCAAAGGTTTGAAATGTTTACATATTTTTTGGAGGGAGGGGGGTGGGCGCTGAATGGGTCACACTTAACAGCAGGGAACCGATGCGATTATACAGTGTCATCAAAATTGTGTTTCTTTTATTTAATTTAAAAAATGCGAAACATGTACTTGCAGAAATTTTGCGCGATCGTTTGCATTTAAAAATAACCCTTTTTTGATAGAGAAACTAAAAGTATTTCCTACGCTCGGTTTACTTTTAGAAATAAAGATGAAGATGCACGATTTTTACAACACTGTTATCGCAGAGTTTCCTTCTGCTAAATGCGATTCAAAGGATCCAGCGCAGTGGCCACTATTTTGATGTTAATTATTAGTATTACTCATACTTCTCTACGGTTATCCCTGTTGCATATTGTTGAACTTGAAGGCGCTTTTATTTCTGTAGTGCTCAGTTTCAGCACGCAACTGGGTAATGGTAATACGCGCGGTTTGTCGTCTGAACTCTAAAGCGACTGATGAGGTATGATAATGATGATATTACCTGAAAACTTCATTCATGATGATCGGAAAGTGTTTCGAGGAGCACATTTGGATTGATAGCGTTCAATAACTGCGCTGTCGCAATATTATTTCGTATTTGGCGCCTGAGAAACAATACCGCATACCTGCAAACTGGCGATTTTGCCGGGAGGAGATACAATTTTGCCATTTTTGTAATGTTGAGTTTGGGTTTAAATTTTTTTAATACATTACAGCGTCATTACTGCACTTTAATGCAAAATTGGAAAAAACTAAAAACATCAGCTCGTGTGTTTTATAGTGGAGAATGCATCAAAATCGCTAACTCATTTCCGTCAAAATTGTCAGTTAGGTAACATCGTTCTGTACCGCCGTGCTAAGGAACAACGCCGTATGAGCCTTCAGACGTTGCCAAGTTTCCTTCCATAAAAACCGAATTTACTGGAAAAATTGTAATTATCTTTTTCCAAAATTTTCAGTCAATTTTGTACGCAGTTTAATCTAAAATATTAGAAAATTTCAAAGAAAAATGTGCACGAATGTCGTAAAAAATACATGTGTTATCAAGGAAAATTTAGCAACTCTCGAATGCTCATACGGCGTTCTTCCCTAGCACGGCCCACGGGGTTCTTCCGTACCCCACAGTATTTCGATAAAAAATCAATAGGTTTACTCCAGTGGGGTGGCATACTTTTCGATAGATCGATTGATCTAACCGTTTAAACATATGGATACAATGATCGATACTTAGGGTTTTCACAATGAACACCTTAATCGATTCTGTGCTATAGCTTCAAATAGGAATATATCGATAATCAATCATTCACGCCTCTGACGGTGAGGTGGGGGGGGGGCCTACCCCTCCCCGTTCCGCCCGTGTCCGTATGTCTCTGTATCGATTACTGGATCGAGTATCGAATCGCACACACAATTATCGTGGATCCAGCTCAGACATGGGGTGATCTGACTGATCTGTAGCGTCGTTTGGTCTTTTGAGCTGGTTGAAAATCAGAATTGGGACCCGGCTCGGGTACCAGATTAATCTGCAGCGTTGAGTTTGTCCAACATTCACAGTTGTATGGCTCGTTACTCTCGTCACCGGTCCCACTATGACGTTGACCCAGAGTCGCCGACAAGAGAGATGCCACGTTGCAGTGTTGCCATACTGTCTTAATATTTTTTCGAAACTAACTAGCTTTGATAAGTGATTAGATGAGAGGAGGTGCTGGATTTGATTTTATCTCGCGCTTGGCAGCTGGCATTTAATTGCCGTTCATTTTTAATTTTTGATATGAAATAGTATTAGGGGAGCCCTGAGTTCCAATTTTAATGTTTTAATGAACAAAAAGTGAAATTCCTTCTTGAGCTATTTATCACAAATAAAAAAGTAGTAAGCCATTCGTAATCGCACAGTTATCCCACTGCACTGATGTTCAATTCTGTTAGTGGATTTCGTCCAATTGAAAGTGGGCTTCAATATCAGCGCGAAGTCAACGAATCTTTACCTGTGAGCCCAAATTGAATGTCTACTCGAACGTCACATTTTTATTGCTTTTTACGCTAAGATGGATAAACGATGCTGTAACTAGCAGAGGTTTACATCGTCCATTTGAAGTTCGCCTTCAATTTCATTGGATAGGCAACAATCGTGCCGCATAGCACGCATCTATTTGGAAATCACCCAATGCTACTGCTCCATGAGCTTTGATTGAACCCACTGGTAGGAGTCGTCCGTTCATTATCAAAATCGCAATTTTGAAAGCCTTATTCTCTTTGCGTAAATTTTTAAAGTTATCGCCAGTTTGTATTTTTGTATATAATTTCTATTTTTTGTCTTGGGTCGTTCCGATAAGCCACTTGCTTCAATCGTCTTTATGAGGTAGCGACTACAATGCATATAACTTTAAGTTAAAATCATGTTAACTTGATGCACCTCGAATATTAAATGTAAAAAAAATGAAGAAAGATCAATGCTGTCTTGAGACCATGAGGGATGAAGCGAATTTTTTACCTTTGATTTTTCACTTAATTTGGATCACACAAAAGGACGGAAAGAACTAAATATGATAAAAAAAAATGTCTTCACGAAAGGCTCGAAATTCCTTTAATTTTTTTAGGGTTCTCCCTTAGCTTCAGGGTGTCACCAAGGCCTCTCTAGGTAAATAAAATCACAATGCTGGCTCTAGACGAGGTTTCTGGCGAGCTAAAAATTTCCAATTCGGCAACCAGCAGCCTGAACTCGGAGCATTACGTCGCTCCTCTGACGTAAGAGCGTATCTCGATTTGCTCGTATGTTCTGTTCTCTGTGTAACTCTATGATTCCGGGGCTCATGTAGGAATTTAGATACGCCCTTACGTCAGAGGTGCGACGATTAGAGCTGGGGCAGGGGATCGAAAAAGGAACAACGTCATTAGTGAAGATTTACATCTTGAAGGACATGCAGCGCGCCTCGGGCCACAGGGATCTTCGCATCCCACGGTGTCGCATGTCGTCCAAGTGGCATACCTATGAGAGGGACAAGTCTAAGTGCCCACTCGTGAAAAATTTGGCATCGCCCGCGAAAGACCGCTAATGCCCACAAAACCTCAAATTTCGGAGGAGTAGCTTTTTTGCATCAAAATTTATCCCTCATTATTTCTATTTCTGGGACGATCGCATATCGAAGTCAGGCAACTCAAAAACCAATTGATTAACAAGCAAATAGCTAGACTTGGCCCCTTAAGTGATCAAAAAAGAAAGGAAGAATAGAGAAAAAGTATAAGAATGGAAATGAGAAAAAGGAGTTTAAAGACGCACCGTGCACCATCTGGAACGTGTTTAACAACTACCCCAGGTCGCTTTTTGGGGAGGGGAGCCGAGCCAGTAGTTCAGTCTTGAACTGAAGGGCTCATAACGAACAATGAGGTGCATAAGTTAAATTTGGGGGAAATGATACATTCAATATTTCAATTAGAACTTGTCTTAAACCATTTTCTGCGAAAAATTCATGATTACAATTCAATATTTCAGCATCAATAAGTGAGTTTGAACCTTTTTCCCGCCATAAGGTCTCGTGCAACTTTGGAACTTTAAAACATTTATTTCTCGAAATTGTAAAAACTGCACTGATCCAACTTGTCCGTCAAGCCCCCCAAATTCAGCTAGTCGTGAATTATCCCTTCTCAAATATTTAAACTCGAGAAACAGTACACATATTTTTAACGTGGAAGTAGGTAGTTGATAAACTTTGTCCCTAACATTGAGTCTTACTGCAGTGCACAACATCTAACATTTTTTTCCTCGGTCCAAACTTGTTGCGATTTGGTGCATTTACGATAAAATTGATTGATTCTAAACTTACCTTTTTTCCTTTAAAACAATGGAGCATAAATCAGAGATTTTTAAGTTTTACGATAGAGATCGGCATTTTCCAACTTCAACCATTTCGATATTCTGCACAGAATTCGGCGAAAATTTCAGGAACCATGCATTAATTGAGCAGCATAGATTGCAATAAATTGCAACTACATCACATTGCTAACTCACCGGAGTGCTGTGTATGTTGCCTATTTACCATTTGAAGGAACAATTTTCATTGAAATTTATCGCGATAAAATTGAAATTTTCCATTGCATCGCAAATTGCCTTTCTTTCTGACACATGGAACTCATTTTGTAGATTATTTAAAATCGATAATCGTGGACCACATGACGTAAAAAAAAAACTGCAATTACATGATAAAAAATTTATTTTTTTAAATTTGATTAAATCGCAATTTTTCCTTCATTTTTCATATTGCACTGTGCTACTTGGGTACTTGTATCCTTTAAATAAAGGTTAAATGTGAAAAGAAGTCTACAACGTTGTAAATCGAGGTACTAAAGTTAGACAGATTCAACTGGAATGAGCGTAACTACATCAGACGTTGGAGAATTTCCTTACAAATTGTATTTTTTCAACTTACAAATAATCAAAATTTTGACTTGAAATTTTGTGAATGCATTTTTCAAAAGCCAGAGTGCATGTACAGAAAGTTTTAAGGTGTCGTGTTGTTGGTCTCTCAGTTAAAACGTGGAACTTGAGAGAAAGCTGGGCGACGTGAAGTACAGTTAGGCTGATTCTGGTTAAAAACGTACATTTTGACTTTCGCCATCGAAATGTTGCAAGCTAAGTACTAACGTCCCATTATTGGCAGAATGATAGCCGTGTCTATTGCCTTGGCGGCTTAGAATCTCCTCCATGCCTTGTGGCTGATTGTGTGATAGCTTAGCAACGCGCGATCCGGCCGCTATCAAGAAGAGTTTTCGCTTTCGATCAGTGCTTGATTTCCGCGTGCTGAGTTTCGCTCATCTTCTAGCGCCTGTTTGGCGGGATGCTTTCAAATCCGCGGTGAAAAGTGCATGCATCCTGTGTTGTGATTTTTTTAATGAAAATTACCGCTTCTAGAAGACATCGATTGGGAAATTAGTGTCGTGTTATTTGTGATACGAGTGGTGCAATTTTAAAAATAGTGAATTCGTCCTAACGTGAATTAAAGCTTGAAACAAGAATGGGGTAGAAAGAGAGCAGTGTCAAATTTTGCGCGAAGGTGTGTGCCAAAAGGAGATCTTAATCATTCACACCTAAACTTCCACCTCACAAAGTTTTTGTTAAATAACTGCATCGTAAAATTTAAGAAAACATCACAAATATTTCAGGGAAAATGTTTTAATATTTTTTCACCAGTAAAATCACGTTTCCCACATTCAATTCGTGTTCCGGTAGAAAAAGAAACGGGGAGAGTATAAGTAAGTTTCCATGTTTTTTGTTTTTTTTCATAGCTCTTTCCCTATTGTTCAACATATTCTTATTCTCCGAAAGAAAAATCATTTTCATGACATTTTTAGAGTGAAATTTTACGTTGAAGCTCATCGTGGGCATCCTCGCTGTTTTAACGGCTGAAGCGTATCATGATTATCAGTAATCACTATGACTCTTCATTGCTTTCCAAATCATTCGACCGGCTTCCTTTAAAAAAATAAAATAAAATAATGAATGTGAAAACACACAAAGTTGAAGAAGTGACCCAGCACCGGTCAATCAACAGTGTAAACGCCTTTCACGACTGTCCTCACCACCAAGAACACTATCCATCCTTTGGACGTCGGTGTCTCATCGTCCGCATCTAGTGGTTTTTTTTTTTTTTTTTTTTTTTTTTTTTTTTTTTTTTGTTTCTCTCCTCGAAAGGATACCTCCTAGCCGACGAGTGCATCTGGATCTGTTTTTCTTCATTCTCAATATTTCACTAAGCAATTGGTAAGTTCCAATTAGCCCCTCAAAGTTTCATTTCTTATTGATCGAGTCATTTTGAGAGATCCACCGAACTGATTTTCAAAACGTCTTGGGCAACGCGGAGCCAAGAATCTCTAGCTAGATAAATCTGCTATCCTTCAAGTCCCAAACTTTAACCCAGTCTTGTTTTTTTGCTTCTAGATGGCTTTTGAGGGCCCAAAACGCCCCAAAAACCTTGAGTGATATGAATGCGAAGTGAAATTAGCATCATAAAGTGCATGAAACTCCGTAAAAAGAGTAAATTCGGCTCGGTAATAGTGAAAATCACTCCGTTTGGAGAATATCCTCTGCTCCGAATTCATATCACTCGGGGTTTTGAGCTCTGTATGGACTGCGACACAGAATTTCACACCAAAATTTTTACCAGTGCAGAGACTCTTAAAAGCCTCTCCAAATGATGTTCCTAAATCCGAAGGAACCAAAAAATTCATGATACGTTTTTGGTGTGGTATAAATTTAATAAAAATAAATTCCGGCTTTCAGAGCCAAGAACGACTTGACATTGGTCAGTAGATATTTAAAGGGCTGAGTTTCCCGCGAGATTTTTTCTATCAAGTACTTTTACAAGGATCCGGAAACCTCTATCCGAAGATGAGCATTAGGTATGAAACTTGGCAAGGCTCAAAGTTAAGCCATCTTCACTGATGAACCTGGTTGATTCATAGAAAATGTGAAGGATCGGCATTGCTGACAAAGCACAAAGTAATAAAATCAGTTACTTTATCACAGGGCAACTTAATAATTGCTATTTTGCTTCTTATGAATGCGGGCGTTTGGGCAGGGTTCCAATCCGCGTTGAAAATTTTCCAGGTCTGAGAAACCGCGGAACAGCATAATGTTACGGCGCACAGTGGATCGAGTCAATAGGAGAGGTCGGACAAAATTTGAAAACTTTAAACGCGTATAACTCCGTTTATACAAAATTTTGAGGTTCTAAAAGTGGTTCCATTGGTTTTCTCGTGAAATTTTCTACTTGAAACACCCCTTGAAATGTAAAATATGACGATATAAATACCAAAATTTGCAGTTTTAGTAAAAAATGTCATGTCCGACCTCTGTAATTGACTCGATCCACTGTGCGGCGCGGCGCCGACTTGCTGGAGTCCGGAATCAGCCAATCCGGAATCGTGCTAATGAAGAACACAGCAGATGAAAATCCCATTTTTAAGAAAATTTAAAGACAGGGGCTGGGGCTGTCCATAAATTATACGTAACGCGATTTGTCCCAATTGTAGACTTCCACTTACCCCTTGCAATGCAGCCGTAACGTACGCTGCATGGTCTGGAATCACGCAACATTTTCCTCGCACCCTCTCCCTTTTTCACTCGAAACTAGGGACCATCGAATTCAAAATGGACGTTTGTGTAACCTCCATAAATTAGCAGGGGTAATGAATTAAATTTAATAATGACTGAAGAAATGAATATTTGAAGCCTATTGACTTAAAAAAATCCGTGTGTTGAAGAAAAAAACAGTCGGATAGAAATGCAGTGAAAAAAACAGGTAAAAAAATGTATATTGAGTACAGTCAATGGTAATCTGCAAAATGTATGTGTAGGCAACGTTAGCGCCCATGTGGTCACCTCAATTGTCACGCGTTTCCGGAACACTCAAAACATTTCCTTTTATCGAGCGTGGAGAGGTGAACTAACGCATTTGCAGTTCGCCTACAATTTTCGATGTAGGCAACACGAGCTTTCCCGCGGTTGAATAGTGGTATCACAAATAGCTTTTTACCGAACGAGTTGAGGTTACTTCAATGCCATGTTAGTCCGCCTTCAACTTTTAGCGTAGGCAACACGAGCTCCCACATGGTCGAATAGCGGTATCACCGTTAATGTCTTGCCTATTCAAAAAGCATAAAAAATATCATTTCACTGAACGTGACGAGGTGATTTCAGCTCATTGGCAGTTCGCCTAAAATTTTTGGTGTAGGCAGCACGAGCTTCCCTCAATCTACCAATAAGAGCTTCACTCGAACTACTTTACGTCATTTCTTGAAAACTTCGGTGATTTTTCTTCTCCGCATGAAGAATATTCTGTGAAAATTGAAAGCCATGATGTTGGCTTGGTATTCTTTTAACAAATAAAACAAGAGCGGAGATTTTGAAACACCGAAAACGAGATACGCATTTTCGCAGTTTCACTGTCCATACTCCACCCATTGACAATAAAAGCGCATATCATTATTTTGCCGGTGATGCAGCTGTAGTGAGTAAAGATACACATGTTAAAGTTGGACTGTACCCACTAATTCATTGAAATTATCGTGATGTCTACGATCTATTTCACGAAGATTTGTTTATTTGGTGATAGTGACTCCTTGAACCGGTCTCATTTGCAACGCATAACCGTGAACTTTTCGTGAGTTTCGAAAATATTTGCGAGACGAAACCACACTACAATTCCATTCACTTTTTACGTCAGTAAAAAGTATGTTCTCAACTCTTCCAGCTACTGCGGTAGATAATAGTTGCATAGTTTTTCTGCCGGAAGTTCCGATTTGTTGCAGGAAATGCTCATTACGTCTTATTGATATTTTTATCTTTATATTAAGAGTGGGAGTTTGACGGGATCTCGTGAGTCGCGAAAAAATACTTAATCGTTGCATCAGCGGACTCCTCTTTTCAGTCTTTATCTCGATTTAATTTTTTATACGTCTCATTAAATAGGAGATAAAAGCTTTTGCTAAGAAATGCGGCGTTCACTTTTATTTCATCACCTTTGCTATGTCTATTTACAATGTGTGCCTAGAGGAGGAGGAGGGTGAAGGCGCTGTCTCTTATCAAATGCTGCATTTTTCTTTCCAACACCTTTTCGTTAGGTACTTATTAACATAAGCACGGGGATCGACAACGAATTTCCGAACCACGTATTTCGGTTTGCGACGTTGCTGACTTTTTGTCATACTTTATTATTTAAATAGAAAATGACGCAAAGTCAGTTTATCATAAACTTCCCTGATTTATTTTCTCCGTGAGGCGAGAATTCTCTGGAAACTTCAAAAAACGATTTTGATTTGTTCGCACTTAAAAAAGAATCAGAGATTTTAAAACACCGCCAACGAGGTACGTTGTTTTGCGATTCGTGGTTGCACCTTCGAAATGCAGTATTATTACAGGAACCGTTGCCTACATTTTATATTGATTTTACAAAATTAAAACTTTTACGCGATTGCTTTCAAATTTTTTCGTAAAATTAATCAGGAAGTCTCAAGTCTATCTCAGTCTATCTAAATTACTTGTAGAATTTGACTAGTCAATCAACCATGTGCTTAGAGACTGAATTTTCAGCAAAAATTTTAGTCTCAGTGCCTCCATTTACTGAAGTCAATGTTTAAGGTCGGTTCCACATCAAATCGACGGTGAAAGTCCCAAACCACGTGTTTCGTTTGCGGTGTTTTTAAAACCTCGCCTCACTCCTACCTATTTTACTTCTTTTACAGAAGAAAAAATTAATATCATTCCTTGAAATTTTCATAGAATTTCCTTTGCTCAGAGAGGAAAAATTATGACTGATTTTGAAAGTAGCCGTTGAGTAGTCTCCCATGCAAAAAATGAAGTATGACAGGAAGTCTGCAACGTCGCAAACGGAGATACCCACGGGGTTCAGGAGTTTCACTGGCTTGACACTTCACACCCACTCAACTAGGGTGTCGCGCTGTTGTCCGGAGGTCAACATTCTGCCCGCGAGTAGTTTTCCGGAAGTCGGAAAATCCGGAAACTTACTCTCATTCTGTTATCAAGACTCTGTTGAGTCTAGGAACGTAAATACGGATTTCCTTGAGGGGGGGTTATCTTGAACTTCGACGTTATTTCAGCGCTTGCGGAAAATCCGGTCAGAGTGCGAAATGTGCAAGTGGTTGCAAGTCTAGTCGATTACCTACCTACTTATTGTTGGTGATTTCTGCTTAACTGAAATCATGGATAGCAGTCAGAAAATTTCTCGTTTATTGTGCCCGTCAAATTGCCCGGTTTCCCGTAGATTTCATAAATTTCTATCAAGGAAGGGTTTTGAAAAAAATGCGGCTGTTAAGTAACATAAGTACAGAGAAGTAGTCTGTGGTCTATATCGAAGGCGTAGCCAGAAATTCTTAATTATAAGGTTAGAGGTCCAGAAGTAAAACACTCCCTCAAAACATGATGTTATTCATTCATTTTTGTTTAGTTTTTAAAGTGATTCGATGGACGCTACATTTTGTGCATGCGACATAACGCATCGAACAGTTCCATTTTCTCAGCCACTTGTTAATTTTTTCGAATTTTGAGATCGCAATTCTGTTGTCAAGAGACTAACAAATTCACTTACCAATTGGACGTATTTCTATCAAACGGACCTAAGAGCCATAGGGTGAAGAAGGTAGAGGGGGGCTTGGATTGGCGGCGGAATCGGGCATCCGGCTTATTCCGTCCTATACTTGCAATGCTTTTCCATGGTGCTTAGGTTCCGTTTGACAGAACGCGCTATCCCGGATTCTAAATTCCTCAAAAGGAACTCAAATTGGCGCTTAGTTCCGTTTGATAGAAGTACGTCCAATTTTGACAGTCAAATTCAACATAATAAAGGCGTGGTTTTTTTAGAGGAATGATACGCCTATATTACGTTGAATTTGTTTGTCAAAATTGGTAAGTGAATTCTTTAGTCTCCTGACGACAGAATTGCTATCTCAAAATTCGAGAGAAATGACGAGTAGCTGAAAAAATGGAACGAATCTATGGGATATATCGCACGTCGTTTTGACACAAAATATTGCGTCCATCGAATCGCCCTAGATGAAAAACTTGAATTATTTAGGAATCTAGAATTCATGACCCTCTTAGTCAAGTGTCCGGCCAGTTTCAACTATCCGTGGATTACTAAAAATTGATAGAGTGACGCGGTGCAACGACATTGCAGCAATGCTAATGAACCTAGCATAGCACGCGCCGGTCGATGTGGCGTAACCTGAACGAAAACAATGTCTGCCAAGAATATTGTTCACCCTCGCTTCACCTCCGGCGAGGCACAATCAGAAAGACTTTCGGAACCGAAAACTGAAAGCCGAAAACTGACAATGTCGTATGTACAAGGAAGTTGAGACGGTTTGACACAAGGCAAAATTGCAACACGTTTTGAAATGTGATGACCCTGGGGCTTGTCTGTTTCGCATACGAAAATGTTATTAAGAACGCACTAGTAACGATAAATACTCACATACTGAGCGTTATCATCCTAAATTAAACATGAATTGGTTGATATAAAAAATACCATGTTCAGATAATATATTAATTAATCACCAGAGTATACACATATAGCTTATAAAATGAAAAAAAAAAAAAAAAAAACAGATTTAATCTAATCCTTAGTCTACAGATAAAGCAGCAGATGTTAATTATAGAACTATATCCTATCATTTTTTGGATGATACCGTTATTTAACCCTATTAGACTTCCAAAAACTGTTGAACTAACTGTAGCGAAGAAAAATTAATAAAAATTAATAAATATTTATTACTCGGACCGCGTTTAGCAGAAAGGAACCAGGCCACATCAGCTATTGCGAAATTTAACTGGACAATTTAGACCAAAATTTAGACCTATAATCAAATCCTAGCACGCATGCTCTGGGATACCCTGTATACTAGAAAATATGTCGATTGCAGCGATACCAAATAATGGATCTCCCGCCCTTCCCAAATGAATCTTTCCGCACCTTTGTTGATCTCTTCCCGTCGTGTTTAAGCGAAGGATCTCGAACGAAACACCCGAATTTTTTTCCAGCTATTTTCTCAGCGTTTTCTTCATTTTTTGAATGAAGGGGGGGGGGATTAAGCTTGAGTTACGTAATTCAAAAGGGAAGTGTAGGGCTGCATTACGGGTCCGTTACAAGAGGGGAGGGGTAAAAAATCGAGGGAAAAGCGTCACATAATACTTGAATAGCCCCTAAGGAAGTTGGCGCCCCCGATTGCTAGAACCCCCTCTTTGCCATCCCTTTACTGGACATCCCCTTCGTCGCTCCCTGGGAGGATCCCAACCAAACATTTTTATTAACAGTTTTTTTCCGTTTTCCGTCATTTTACACTATACTTTAAAAAAATTGTAGGTATTTAAATCAGCAATGCTTATATTTCTACCTTTGTAATTATTCATGGAGAGGAATGCTGCACGCGGAAAAAACTAAAAAGTACTGTGCTAATTTTTTTTTTTTTGTATTTTGCACGGTGGCTGCATATGTAATTAGTCATATGTTGTCGTCATGACCCATGCAAGAACCAAAGCCAAAGGAGGCGTTACATAGCTTCGGCGTGATTAGCAAGCGATAGGCGCGCGGCGGCGGCGCGGCGCGTCGCGTCGCGGAGAAACTGTACCACGGCCCTTAGTGAAGGCCAATGTCAATGTCAGTCATTCAGTCGAATCCACATGTTCCGCCGATGGACATTAGATTTGTACACTGGGTCATCACTGCACCGCATCGAAAATGCCTCGCCTCAACCGTGAGCGAAACAGGTGCAGGATGTGCAATGATGTGACAACGCGGCTCATCGCATACAGGGTGTCCCAGGATTAAGTACGAATATTGAAGAAGTCGATTCTTTGGGTCAAAAGAAGGAATTTTTGTGGTATAACTATTTTTCCAAAAACGCTTTCCCTGGGGGCCACCCAAAGGCCCGTCAGAATTTTAAAGTTTTTTATTAAGATTTAATTACTTAATTGAGACTTTATGGGGGACCCTGGTAAAAATTGGCAGTAGAATCTGTGTTCCCAAATACCATAGACCTTAAGCCGGCTGTAAGATTTTCAATAGCTTCTATAGCCGGCTGCACAATTTCTTACAGCCGATGGCGATTGAGCAACAGCCAGGCGATAAAGTGTATGCTACATGTTACTAATTACGGATGCTAGGACTTTTAGTGAGTTTTTGGACTACCGCTCTATTTTTGGGCCGTAGTATCTTGATTTATTTTGCGCGGAAAGCTCCGTACTTTTGGAGGATCCCTGCCATTCCTAATATGTTGGAGCGCCTTTAAGTTCGTATGATACTGTGCAATACCTCTGGTGTGAAATAGTTGCTTCAAGCGCCATGGCACGCTGCGGCGCGGCGGGCGGGCAGCCAGCGCGAAAAGCGCCTCAGCGCCTACAAACCTAACAGGGATACTTCACGCATTGCGCCATGCGTGAAGTATCCCAGTTAGGTTTGTAGGCGCTGGTGCGCGCTTATCGCTGGCAGCACGCCGCTCCGCTCTGTGTTATGCTCCAATGTAATCTTGCGGAGTCAGCGTTTTTCAACTCATGATTTTGAAATGTTTGCACATCCTGTATGGATTATTCTCATTTTAATTGATGAAAAAAAATATGTATTAAAGGAAAATATAATGTGTGTTTTGTGAATATTATGTTGACTCCGTATCAAACTCAATGATTTACAAAGCACACGAATTTCTACACAATTTCTTATAGCCTTTTATAGCCGATGGCGATAAAGTGTAAAGCCCGGCAATAGGAACTATAGCCCAGCTGCATACTTTTTTATCGCTAAGTATAGCCCGGCTATATGATTTGCACCGCTTTCTACAGCCAGCTATATGATTTTCTATTGCCTTCTTTAGCCGGCCATAAGAATTCCTATGGTATTTTGAAACGCAGCTCCTATCGCCAATTTTTACCAGGGAGCGTATTGAGGGGGGCCAAGAAGTACAGTCTGCGCGGGGCCTGAGCTTGGTAAATTACGGCTCTGCCCCAACTTTGGAGCTTATTACTGCTTTAATCTGACCTGCCTAAGGATGTGGGTTTCAGAAGCACTGCTCCAAAAAATTTTAATCAGCGAAACTACCATACGCCATCCATGCAATTATATTTTTGCAATGATACCTATTCGTTATGTGTCACAGGCCGAAAAATAAGGAATGGATTTAGACAGCATTTGGCATGATTTGGGCCAATATGGCAAATACCAATTCATCAACAACATCTTACTCGGACTCGCCATCTGCTTTTCGGCCACCTCCTCTATGAGCTACGTTTTTACCGCTGGAGATCTCGACTACAGGTGCGTTAATACCCTTAATATTCGTTTTGGAAGATTACTGGCGAGTATGAAACTATCTTATTTGGATTGCATTTTGCAAAAAGGAACCACTAGCATTACAATGATGCTAAGATTGTGCAACTTCATCTTTTGCAATAAAATTGCGGAAATCGTGAAAAACTATGAAATTTAGATGGTATTTTTGTCTTAAATTTACAGTTTTTAGCGAGTAAAATAGAAACCATTTATGGATCATCGGATTTTCCTCCAAGATAAAAGAAGTTGCCCAATCTTAGCAACATTGCAATGCTAGCTGTTCCTTTTTGCAAAATGCAATCCATTTAATTTTTCTTATTTCTGCTAATCCTAGTAACGTGCGCATTATTAGTAATTCGCTGAAACGGCAACTAGCGCGACCAATGAACGCTACTTAGCGTTGATGGTTACAACTTACATCCAGGCAGAGGATTCCTTTCTCAGTGACCATCCGTGTTGCATACCCGAGACATTGAAGGCTTTTACTTATTGCGCCGCTCTTTACGTCACGGCGCACATGCTGCAAAAAAATTTATGAAAGATGATAAACTAATTCACAAATCTCTCATTCCTGCTGGAAGTCTATCTCTGTCAATTTTTCAATAAAAATTATAACCCGGTTAATTACAGTACGTTACACTAAAAAAAATGATTTTTGGTGATCGGATGGTTTTTTTTATGCAAATGCTAAGAAATAGATACACTTAGACGCATTTTACCACCATGGTGCGAAGGGCGCGAATCAGAGCAAATATTATGTGTTTTACATTTTAATGCCAAATTCGGCTGGCTAAGCTTCAAAGCACATGGTAAAATGATTGAAAAAATAATCGAGCCACAGGCCAAAAATAAATTAAACAAATAATATTTCAAACTACATAGCTTATCGCTGCTATCACTCTTCTTTCCTCTTGAATTTTGCCTTATTTTGATTTTATTCCAAGATGTAGTTGCAACAGATTTGTATTATCCCTTTAATTACTTTGCTAATAGTTTTGTAGCTTTTTTATAAATTTTTCCTAATTTTTTTGGTAAAATGTTTCCACTTGTTGCACTGAAGAAGACCGCAGTTTGTTGGCGGTCGAAACGTTTGTTTTATTTCCCGTTAGTTTTTTATTATTTCTCATCTCTATGTAGTTTGAAATATTATTTGTTTAATTTATTTTTGGCTTGTGGCTCGATTATTTTTTCAATCATCGTGTGTTTTTTACAAGTGAACTATTTGAGCCTGTAAAGCGGTCTACAACTAACTGTACGGCGTTTTGTCGGAGATCAGGTGCCGGATTCCGGACTGCGACAATGTTGAAGGGAGGCTGGAATTCCTACCGCAGTGGCTACGATTCGCAGTACCATTCAAGTCGGAGGCGGAGGAGGTGCCGTCCAAATGCGACCGATTCATGACTGCGCCCGACTTCCAGGACGATCTCAACGTCATCGACGCTTGCCCATCGGCTCGATTCAGAACCAATGAGACTGAGCGCTGCTCCCACTGGGTCTTCAAAGACACAGAGAACACCATATTAAAAGAGGTTAGCATCTCCACGGTCCATCTAGCTCTAAATTTCTTCATCCGTGAAGACCTGACGGAATTTCAAACTTCCACGCATGTCCATATACTCTCCGAATGAAGATACTCTGATGAAAACCATGGGCGGAACTATGGGAAATTTTCGTGGGGGCAGAAGGGCACCCTAGGGGTAGAGAGAGATCATGGAAGATCATGGATGCCTAACAGACCATTGTGCATGATATCATGACAAAAAAACTTAAGTAGTTTGGTCATGTTGAGAGAATGGCAGGGGACAAGTTGCCGAAGAAGGTCCAAGAATGGGTTCTTCCTGGGAGAGGGAGGATAGGGCGCCAAATGAGAGCAAAAAAAATAGAAAATAAAAAATTATAATAAAATTATCCCTTTCTCAACATCATTGCGTTGAGCTGACAATGAGTATGACACCGACCGCTATGTCACTGATGCTTACATTTATGTGCCGCGTTTCTGTTTTTTTTTCAGTTTGATCTGATGTGCGACAACAATAGATGGAAATTGACGCTCGTAGGAACAGTGAACAACATCGGGCAGTTTGTCGGTCTCCCAATAGGCGGAATGATATCGGACGCGTAAGTCAACTCAATTAAATTGTCGCCACGTCTCTAAACCTAAAGTATCATCCGCACATTAGCAAATAATGACACGCCCCGCCGATCCAGTTTTTCGGCATTTTACGAGCCTAACATAATTTTCCGTTGAACGAATTTGTAGCTCTCGAAGTCACCAATCGGACGTATTTTTGCTAAACGGAACCAAGCGCCAATTTCAGTTCCTTCCGAGGATTTTAGAATCCCGGATAACGAGCTCCGTCAAACGGAACTAACAGTGAGCGCCATAGAAAAGCATTGTGAGCTTGGGACGGAATGAGCTCGTGGCAGCAACCGCCGCCCCCTCCCTTCTTCCCCCTATGCCGCTTAGTTCTATTGAGCAGAAATACGTCCAATTTATCCACCTGCTGTCTACGTCTGCCAGTCTCTCCCATAGCTCCAAAAAAGAGTTCGAAAAATTCCCCTGGAAAATTTTATAAAATTGAATAGTCTGCGGCGATTTTGAGCTGTCCACGACGAAAAATTGGACTACATTTTGCAATTTGGAACTATAAATTCTAGCTCGATTCGAAAACAACATATGTGCCATTATTTTCCCTATGAACATAAGTGTTTTTCCAGAGGAGCCTGAATTTATAGTTCCAAATTGCAAAATGCAGTCCAATTGATCCAATTCAAATTTCCATGATGATAGATGTGTCATGCACTTACTTAGCAAAATTCCTCCCATTTTTTGGAGAGGGCCAAGTAGATGGGGGGGGGTGTCAAGCAGGTCCCCTTCGGCCCCCCTATTTCTGCCAATGGACATCTGAAGGAATTTGGTACTTCGGTTGACGCCTTAAGAGATTCAACCGAAGTACCGAGGTACTACAGATGTATGACCGAAACATGAACTTTTGGCAGCTGTACCATGGACCAATAGAATAAATAAGGACTCCCAACTCCCTATGCTACCCTGTGTTAAAAACCGTTAACGCGCGCTCGCAGCGAACCTGGCAGAGGGTGCGGTGAACTAACGCCGCAGCGGTCCACGATCGTACCTCTATAGTATGTTATTCCATGCAATGTTCTTTCTTTATCTATGATTTATTTATTTGTGTAGATACCTTAATACATTTTACTTTCGCAAACTAATGAAATTGTATAGATACATACCTTCGGCAGAGGTCAATGCGAAAGACTTTGATTTGAAGTATCTTATCAAAACACGAGCAAAGATGATTCAGTCAACTTCTGACGCAGAATCAAAGAGACTTGCTAATAATCAAATTAAAGGTAATGCTTGAAGTCAAGTATCTTTGATTTTGTGACACTCAGTTGATTTTTATCAGTACAACACTATTTCTCA
>NW_017553907.1:2050333-2104182 GCF_001854935.1 Bemisia tabaci
GGGGGATTGGGGGGTATAGAGTGCCCTCCATTCGTTCAGAGAGGGGCTCAAGGTAAAATTTTTGAAATTTTAAATCTATTCGGACGCATTTTGAGGCATCCATAGTGAAAATAACAGAAAATACTAACTCAATGAACGTGGTGTTTTTGGGTAAGACTCTACATTAAAAAAGAACCCATCCTCGACGAAGAATTTTTCCCACCATCCAGAATTTATGGGGGGGGCAGCTGAAACTATCTTCCATTCTAGGGAACCAGGCCCCCCATGACCTGTCGAAGTCATCATAAAAATCTCGATAATGCAATCTTCAGTGTACATTTTGAAGTGTTCTAAATTGTAACCCATTTTTTTAACAAATTTTGTTGTCTACAGAAAATTATAGATGAGAAAATCGTGGAGAAGAAACAAGAAAGTGGACTAGAATCGAAAAAGGAAGTAGACAGCACTAGCTCATCAAGCTCCAGCTCTGCATTCAGCAAAATCTTCCAGTCCAGAGCCATCATGCTCAGAGTCCTGAACTGTTCCTTCTGCTGGTATGTTCATTATTACATCAGTAAATTTTTAGAATCAATTTTATCCAAGTCTTTGTTTATCTGTTAACGCTCAATGCTACTT
Source organism: Bemisia tabaci (assembly GCF_001854935.1). Lineage (NCBI taxonomy): Eukaryota > Metazoa > Arthropoda > Insecta > Hemiptera > Aleyrodidae > Bemisia > Bemisia tabaci. Next base: position 2,050,949 of record NW_017553907.1, read on the forward strand.
TATTGCAGATGTCCACCTGAGTTCATTGGAGCTTTTGAGTGCCTCGAGTTAAAAATCGTTAAAATCGAGCGAAAAACACGATCATGTGACTGCTTTTCTCCTAGACGATCTTCCTGGCTAAAAAAAAAAAAAAAAAAAAAAAAAAAAAAAAAAAAAAAAAAAANAAAAAAAAAAAAAAAAAAAAAAAAAAAAAAAAAAAAACTTCGAATAGAGGCATCACCCCTGTTTTCAGTCAAAATCTTTAGCACAGTCAGGGAGCAAATACTTCAGGAGTGTTCCACTTCTTCATTGAAGGACTTAAATTTTAAACCACGGCAACCCTGCTAATGTTTTCGCTCCCTATCTGTGGCATTTAGAGTTTGACTGCAGGATGTAAAGGTTGACTTAATCATAGGCGATTCCCTCCATTACGACCTCAACTTGGAGAGCTTTTTTCGAGTCTAGGATTTCGTTTAAGAGAAAACCAGCAACACCATCGCATTTCCCGTAAAATTTTACATGATGTAAAGTATTTAAATCGCAATTCCTAAAGAGTGCAAGAGCTCCATTTTTTTCCAACTTCAAATACATCACGAAAGGTAATCCTGCGCTTTCAGTTGGAGCTTCACGCCCCTCTATCCCCACTATAGGACCAGAGCTCAAGACAATCGTTTGTTTGAGACCATCAAACTTGGGTCGCCTAGCCGGGAATCGAACCCAAGACATCCTAGTTATGGAGCCAGCGCTACAACCACTACACAAACGGAGACCGAAAATTTGAGAAGCACTTAAACTAACTCGACAAAGCGTGGAGCATCTTGCAAAAATGAAGGCGCGCTGAAACTGAAATGATCGGACCATTTTTAACCTACAGAAAGTACGGAGTTTACAGATTATCGAGATAAATTACTTTCTCATCACTGATTTTTAGACTCTTACGTTAGAGAATTTTCCAAGGCATAGGCAGGCAGCATGTAGTGTAGATACAGTTGGATTGCATTTTGCAAAAAGGAACCATTAGCATTGCAATGATTGTGCAACTTCATCTTTTGCAATTAAATTGCGGAAATCGTGAAAAACGATGAAATTTAGATGGTAATTTTTGTCTTAAATTTACAGTTTTTAGCGAGTAAAATAGAAACTATTAATGGATAATCGGGTTTTTCCTCCAAGACAAAAGAAGTTGCACAATCTTAGCAACATTGCAATGTTAATGGTTCCTTTTTGCAAAATGCAATCCACTTGATGAAATAAAAATACTAAATTATCTTTGGATATTGTTTCAGGATGACAAATACTTTCGTTTTTTATGGTCTCTCTCTAAATGCCACGGACATTGCCGGGAACAAATACCTGAACTACATCGCCGTGAGCTGTGCTGAGCTTCCTGCTTTCATAGGCACTTACTTTCTCATGGATAGGGTGGGCAGAAGGCCTGCCCAGAGTCTAAGTCTCTCTGTTTGTGGTCTCGTCTGCATTGCATTTGCTTTCGTCCCAGCAGGTATTTTCCTCATTCACTCTAAAAACCATTCTTACCTTGCAACCTCATATTTCATCTCCTCTATTAACTTCAAAAAATGTCGAAGGCAATGGCGATGTAGCATGTATGAGGAATTTGCGATTTGACTGTTGATTTTTATGTAAAAGTCCGCGAGAAACACGATGGTGCCACTGGTATTCTCTGAAATCAACTCCCAAGCTCAAAAAAAGCTCTCAAAGTGAGGCCAAAATGGAGGGGATATCCCACGCTATTCTGAGAGTCCACCTCTACATCAAGACAAACTCTCCATGCAAAGATAGGGAGCAAATACATTTACAGGGCTGCCACTTTATTTGGGGACTCCAAAACTGAAAACACGGCAACCCTGATACTGTATTTGCTCCCTATCTTTGCATGGAGAGTTAGTCTTGATGTAGAGGTGGACTTTCAGGATAGCGTGGGATATCTCCTCCATTTGAGACGCTCAACTTGAGAGCTTTTTTTGAGCTTGGGAGATTAGAGAAAACCATCGTGTTTCTCGCGAACTTTTACATAAGAATCAACAGTCAAATCGCAAATTCCTCACACATGCAACATCTCCATTAACAGTCACCGGCAATTTACATGTTTCTATTGATAAAAGGAAAATTTAATTTTATGACGAATAATAAACATCTGTGTCCATTATTTAATCCACTGAAATGTTTTTTGTTTTGTTTTTTGTATTATTGCAGAGATGGTAATTGTTCGTATGAGTTTATTCCTGATTGGGAAACTTATGATAACCATGTCGTTCACTATAATCTACGTTTTCACGATAGAGATGTTCCCAACGGAACTGCGACACTCTTTGCTCGGCACCTGTTCCATGCTCGGCAGATTTGGATCCATGATTGCTCCTCAAACACCGCTCCTCGTAAGTTATATTATTTTTATCCAGAATAACCACCAGAGTGGTTTTTCCTCTCGTCTAGTGAAAGCTTTTGCAGCAAAAATGGGTTTCCTAAACGAGATTCTAAAGCATTAGCATCAAATTGCAGGAACAAGAGACACCTCAGCGCGCGTTGATGACGGCGCAGAGATACAACTATTCGTGCTTGATGGATGTCCATGTTGCATCTGCAGAATTGAAGGCGCGATGACGCGAGGCGTGAAGTGGCAATGATCCACTTTATGCTGCCGATGAGGTGTCGCTCGAAGCAAAGTTAGCTTCGAGGCTGGATTATGTCTTTTCTGTATTTTCCCAATTGGATGTATGGTCTTCTTTTTAAGATGCATTTGTAGACCTATCTAACATGTTAAACGGTAAGGGCGGATTTTCACTGAGAATTTATATTCTTAATCTTAATTGGACACTATGGTTGATTTTCTAGGCAACATATTTTGGAACGTACGTGCCTGTTCTACTATTTGGCGCAGTCTCGCTAACGTCAGGCGCCCTTGCTATGCTCTTCCCGGAAACCCTGAACCAGAAATTGCCGGACACCGTGGAAGATGCTAAAAACATGGACAAGAAATGATGAAACAAAGAAGGGTGGTTTGTTCTACTTCTGCGGGCGGAGGTCTGACAAAAGTATCCTGTGATTGAGTCACCCGGTACGCCTGTCGCGTCGTGAAGAAAAGTAACATCCATGCATGATTGCATGAGGCGTGCTTTATTAATACCTCTCAGATTACAAACGGAAGGGATGAATCTTTGATTCCTTCGAACATACGACCTATCCTGTAGGAATCTTGTCTTGTAGTCACCTTTTCTATGGCAACTTATAACGCCAAGAGAACGTCATATGAGCCTTCAAGCGCTGCCAAATTTACTTCGACAAATCACGAGTTTTCAAGAAAATTTGTGAATATTTTTTCTGCAATTTTTGGGAGGTTTTTGTTCGCAATCTTATCTAAAAAGTCTGAAAATTACATGGAGAAATATGCATAACTTTCTTCAAAAATACATTTTTACTCGGGGAATTTTGGCAACTCTCGAGTGTTCATACGGCGTTCTTCCTTAGCACGGCAGTACTTTCTATTGATTCCGTAATGAGTACCATAAATTCACTCAATCCAAGGAAACTCATAGACCTTACGAATTCACTTCAAATTCATGAGGTAGTACAGATAGGTATGTTAACAATCTTTAAAATACTTTTAATGGTGACACGAGTGTTCAAGAAAATGCATACTCTAAAATTGTGATAATTTTTTATTTGATAAGTAATGAGTTAATCGAAAGCGATCAATCTCGACTTGTTCAAAGTGAACTGATTTTTATTACCGTTGAATAAATTTTATTTTACAGTAACAATGTGTCTTTTTTCCAAAATAAATATTTCATACTTTTACCTCATTCGCTCATACCTCTTAACTTTATATCCACACAAGGTTTCGGGACTTGGAAAATGCTTAGAAGTGGTTCCAGCTCTCTCACTCACATTACGATTCTATGTACTTTATGTGACCGACAAACGTGTATGTTTCCACTATTGCGGGCAGAAATAACTAAGTAAAACCACATAAAAAAATTAAATAAAATAAAAAAAAAACTTTCCTCTGATATCTTTACAATTTTACTACACCCACAAGAGGTGCACAAAGGAGGAATACGATGAAGTAATGCCAAAAGTTTCCATAAGTCGATTGAAGATCTTGAAATTCATTTGAATAGCTTAAATCCACTGAATGCGGTTCGTTTCTGCTCCTGCGCCTGCTGTGGTTCGACGACGGTAACTCGAGTGAGCACCATGTCCAACTTGTCGTTGATCTGATCCACTTTTATTCTCGTGTCCGTCACCTCGGACACTATACTTTTCAAAACCTGGAACATGATGCCATAGAAGGATTTTCATTCATCTACAAATTTGATTGAAACCACGGTTAGGAGGGCGTTCTACGGTTCTACTTGTTCTAAATTCTTTCCTCTCCTATTTCCTCTCCATGAGTAGCCATATTATAGTTTTTTATCTCCTCTTAAAGTTCAGCGCTGAATCCCAAGTAGCAGTGATCGCTATAAATAGCGATTTTATCGGTTGATTATCGCGATTATATCGGTGGCAATTTATCGCAATATTATGGAATACAAATTTGCGATTTATGACGATTAAATCGCTATGCATCGCATTTTTTGCTCAATAAAATTGCGATCAATTTTCGTCGATAAAATCGAGATTAAATCGCAACAAATCGCGATTTTTCCAATGAAAAATGCTACTTGGGATTATCGACCGCGCAACTTTGTAGCAGGACGCCATGATACAAAGAAAGCCAAAAATCGTCGTTTCTTGCACGAAGGAACGTAACCCTATTCCAAGGTTGCAAAATTGACATCGACAATTTAATTTTTTTACGATAATTAACCTGCATAATTTTCGTCGAAAATTTGTCTGATTTTTGCATGGAATTTAAAACTGGTGAAATTTTCAGTGAAAAATCCTCAAAATCCTCCTGGTGAAAATGTCATTTTCGCGGAAAAATCTGGCAACATTGAAATGTAGTTACGTTCTTTCGTGAGAGAAACGAAAAAATGGCCGTTGCCGTCCTTGGTTATCGAGGCAAAGTCTACAATGGACTTAAAAGTAGCGCCATACAGTAGAACGAGCCGACGGGATTGATCCGGCATAAAATGTTGGACAAAAATTTCATACTTTGATTTATATTTTGTCTCACTACTCATTATTTTAAGTATGGTAAAATTTACGACAAATTCTACGTTTTGTAATAACAAGGAATGAGCTTAATTCCGTATCATGACCGCCTATCCCATTGTCTCGCTCTAGTATGCCCCGGCGCGGCTTTGCGTTATGACAGGAGCAACGATATTCAGAACGCCTTCACTTTTACGTGTAGGCAACATAAACAGCAACTGAACACGAATAGTTGCATTCAGGCGCTATCATCAACGCTGCGTCACTTTCGTCGAGGAGGCACTTTACCAAAAGCGCGCCTCGCTTTATTTACGTCTATTACGTCTAAAAGTCTATTGCTGAAATTTCCTGCAATAAAATCGAAATAAGTTGCAATTCTTTTGGCATCGCGAATTGCTCACCTTCTTCACGCGCATGGAACTCATTTTATTGATTGTTCAAACTCAGTATTCACCGACCAAATGATGAAAAAATATTGCAATTTATCGGTGAAAAAAAAATTCACAATTTTATTGAATTGAGTTGCAAAATTATTTCAATATGTTCCTTCCATTATGCTACTTGGTTAGGTAAAACAAAGGAGGAAGTGGAGCGAAGCTGCAACCCTCCATCCTTCATAGAGAAAAAAAAAAAAAACTTCGCGCATGAAACCCGAAGTTCACGTTATATTAACCTCCGAGGTTTCCGCACCCGAAAACTATGAGGTCAACTTGCCGAAGTTCAAGTCAGAAATGCGAAGTACGTACTCGGCTCTTGAAAAGTTTCAATCGAAGCACCGAAGTACTTTAGATAAGTGACTCGAACTTCGGCAGCAGGACTTCAAGTTTTCGATCCGCGCGATCCGAAAACTTCAGAGATCCATATGACCTGAAGTTCGGGTCTCGTCTCATGCACGACGTTTTCTCCTCCGTGCTTCTTGCACCCTCATCTGACATCATATTGGTACAAACCTGCATCATTTGAGTGTTATGAGTGGAGGAGCGCGTCAGGTAGGAGAAGTACTTCATGAGACCGTAAACGGGGGCTTCTCCAGTTTTTTGTCCCGACATCGGAGCCACGTTCCCCATTTGCCCCCCCTGGTCGAGACTCCCGTCAGCCGGCACCTGAACCTGCACGACCTGATCGCGGATCCTGTTGTTCATCATTTGCCCCTGCTCATCCACCGTCTCAGCATCTCCAATCTGCTCTGACAAGCACCCGCTTATCTGTCAACGGAAAAAGCACGTATCTGCTGACTCAAAAAAGCTCATAAGAATACTGCCGTGCTAAGGAAAAACGCCGTATGAACATTCGAGAGTTGCCAGATTGCCTCCGATAAAATGTTTATTTTTGAGAGAAGTTATCGATATTTTTCCTTGAAATTTTTAGACGATTTATATAAAGTTTCAAACGAAATTCTCTGAAAAATCTTGAAAGACATGTTTATAAATATTGCCGGAAATTCGTGATTATCAAAGGAAATTTGGCAGCGCCTAAAGGCTCATACGGCGTTTTTCCTTAGCACGGCAGAATATTGGAAGAATGGGGTGGAAGGGAGATCGCCAGGATTTTTTTCGGAGGGTGGGTTCGGTTGGGTAAGGGGTGGGGGGAGGGGGATTACCTCACCCTAGAAGATCGGGGTCCGAAGATCCTCCTCCGGAATTTTTTGGAAAAAGACCCTCCGGAATTTTTTGGAAAAAGACCCCCTGAAAACTACACTGTCTTTCACTGTGTAACGCCGACTTTAAAGTTAGTAATAAATACTTGCCTTTCATGATGACTTCAAACGTAGATATTCATGACTAAACCACTCCCTGCTAGAATAAAGGACAGAATTTGCTATGGGTGAAACAACAAACTGCTCGAAAAAAGAAAATTTATAGTAACGGTAAGACTCCCAAACCACGTATCTTGTTTGCGGTGTTCAAAAATCTTCACTCATATTTTACTTTTCTAAATGAGAACAAATCAACATCATTCTTTGGAATTTCTTCAGAATTCGCTTCACGGAGAAGTAAAATCACGGGTATTTTGTAGAATTGACGTCGAGAAGTTCTCCATTTTACCTAAATAATAAAGTATGACGGGGAAGTCTGGCACAGGAAAGCCGAAAAACCAAGCGGGGACGCTACTTCAATATTAAACTTCCATCGCCTTGCTAAGGCGCAGGGATACAACTATTTGAACTCTCCGGAGCGCGTGAGGTATCACGCTTCAATTGAAGGCGTTTTCGAATCTTCTCGTACTATTTACATGACGAGACTTTCCAAATTTGTTACATTATATTGTCGATTTGAGTTCCTTTTATTATTTAGTTAAATTATTCCTGCTTCTTAATTTTTAATTATTCTGGTAAAATTTTCAAATTGTAGATTTGAGTTCCTTTTATTATTTAGTTAAATTACTCCAACTCCTTAATTTTTAATTATTCTGCAAAACTATCCATTTGCGAAATACAACCCTGGCTTTAGCGCCCTTAAACTACGGCCTTAACGGCCGAAACTACAGTAGCGACACAGGAAAACCGAAAAACAACGCGGAGACGCTTCTTCAATACATGGGCATCGCCTTGCTAAGGCGCAGGGATACAAATATTTGAACTCTCAGGAACGCGTGACGTATGACGCCTCATATGAAGGCGTTTTCAAATCTTCTGTATTTACATGACGAGATTTTCCAAATTTTTTTGCATTATATTGTAGATTTGAGTTCCATTTATTATATAGTTAAATTAATTCTGCTACTTAATTTTTAATTATTCTGCAAAAAGTATCCATTTGCGAAATAAAACCCTGGCTTTAGCGCCCTTAAACTACGTTAGTTTTTTGCATTTTATTGTAGATTTGAGTTCCTTTTGTTATTTAGTTAAACTATTCCTGCTTCGTAATTTTTAATTATTATGCAAAAATTATCTTTTTGCGAAATACAATCCTGGCTTTAGCGCCCGTAAACCACGGCTTTAACGGTTGAAACTGCAGTAGCGGCACAGGAAAGCCGAAAAACCAAACGGGGACGCTACTTCCATATTAGGACGGAGTTAAACAGAATGGAACCAATCCACATCGGGATCGAACCGAGAAAAAGAGGTTTAAAGTTTAGCTCCTGCATAAGACTCAATGTAAAAGATAAACATCAAGTCCAATGTCTGAAAAATTTGCTCCAACAAAAACTTTGAATTTTTGGCGATTGATAGTAGAGCAGAGGTTGAGTTCAAACCCACTCATTACTCAATTTTTTCCAAATCGTCTGTTGGTTCCTTTCTGCTTAACTCAGTCCATTTAGCTTCCATCGCCTTGCTAAGGTGCATAGGGATACCTACAACTATTTGAACTCTCCGGAACGCCTGAGGTATCACGCCTCAATGAAGGCGTTTTCGAATCTTCTGTATTTATATGACGAGACTTTCCAAATTTTTTTGCATTATATTGTAGATTTGAGTTCCTTTTATTAATTAGTTAAATTGCTCCTGCTTCTTAATTTTTAATTATTCTGCAAAAATTATCTTTTTGCGAAGTACGATCCCGGCTTAAGCGCCCTTTAACTCCGGACTTAACGGTCGAAACTGCAGTAGCGGCACAGCAGGAAAGCCGAAAAACCAAACGGGGACGCTACTTCAATATTGAACTTCCATCGCCTTGCTAAGGCGCAGGTATCGGGGCCTTTTAGTGATTAAAAAGGTTAAGAAAATTACAACGTTATGTTACGGGAAAAAAACAATGACTCGAAAAAAATTCGCCGCGGGGGCCCCTTCGGGACCTTCGCGGCAAATTGTTAGGGGGCGATCGCCCCCCCCCCGCCCCCATGGCCCCTGGAAGTCTGCAACGTCGCAACCCGAGATACGTGGTTTGGGATTTTCACCGTTGATTGTCTACCTATTTATTTTGCAATAATTCTTTTTTAACTCTTTCCTTCACACGAGAAAAGAAAATTTATTGTCATCTATAATACCTACAATTTTTCCTCCTTTCTTGCCCTTCCTTATTCTCTATCTCATCTGTTCTTCCTTCTTTGTCCCCCCTTTTTTTCTTTCGGAGGGGGGGGGGCGAGGATTGAACCCCCTAAGCCAGCTCGGCCCTAGACTAGGTGCCTATAGGGGTGATTCGTTACACTTGGTCCTAACTAGAGACCAGTTAAGTGATAAATATTTATCGGCAAAGGCAGAGCTAACCTCCCTAATCTCCTCTTCAGATTAGGTTTGGTCCTATATCTAATTAATATTTTCGAAATCCCAATTTAGAATTCTTGTACACCCATTAAAAGACAGTTAGGAAGACAATTTCTGTCTAGAAAATGCATTTTAATTTGTATATCATACTTAAGTAGAAAAACTGTAGAAATTTGACTCACCAACAAGACAAGCCAAATTCCATAAGGTACTCGCTGCATTTTCGATTACCCAGGCTGGAAAACCGGATTACACGGGTCTTCAAATTTATAGAGTTTAGTGTTTGAGACTGGTTGCTTCGAGCGCAAAGTAGGCTTGATCGAATAAGGTATCAATGTTCCCGAATGTATCAGACGTATCGTTTCCGAATATTGTTGACTGCCCTCTTGTCAATAGGTAGTTGAGGACAAACACACCTGTGTTTTGACACTGCAACCAATGAGCGTCAGAGAGGGTAATTTTTGACACTAATGATCTTTATGAGTATAGCCCTACTTGTACATCCTGGGGAAATTTCACTAAACTTGTTAGGTACTGGGAAAAATACTCCATATGCAGACTCTCGTAGCTCCCTGGACTTTATCATGCAGTTTTGTACTGGAATATGTTGCAGTCTTTAAATTGTACATGCAGTGGCCGCAGCGTAGACTTACGCATGTTGCCACTTAATGTGCGTGTGATCCACTCATATCAGCACCCAACAAGTCTGATGTGTGATCAGTTACTGTAAAATTCCAAAAAATTGTTCGTGTCTCTCAACTTTTTTCGAAATTCCCTTTTTGTCCTTGGCTGCACTTGAACTCATTAATTTAAAATGTCTCTGGTCTAGGCAGCCTTCTGTGACCAAAATGTTGAAATAAAGTTGTAATTTTAGCAATTGCTTGCAATTTTTTTACCTTCGAAGTCCTACATCAACGGATCGATGAATGCCGGTTTTAAACGAGCAAGCTATTTGGAGGCGATTTGCAATGCAAAGAAAAATTACAACTTCTTTCAATTTCATGGCACTAAATTTCAATGATAGGAGCCCCTTCAATTGGTAGACAGGCAACATACATAGCACTCTGATTCAGTGGCGATCATTTTACCATGCGGTCGCCAATTGAGAGTGGCGGCTCGGGCGCTCGGGATCAGAAAATGAGGCCTTCAAATTTTCGAGCAGGCAATACCGCATTGCTCCTGAGTAGAAAAAATCACATCATTCGATCTTTGCTGATCTGGAGCGATGCGATCACGGGCTCACGAATCTTATTTTAGGGAAGCTTTAAACTTTGAAGTGGAGTTATTTCGACTAATTCCGCGACGCGGAAGCGAAAATTAACTGGGGTGAAAACTCATTTGAGGTGTCAGACTACCAAGTGCTGATAGGTAACACAGAATTTTTTTTTTTTTCAATCAGAAAAAAAAACTGAAATTTCCTTTGAGCAAATTCTCTGATGATTTTAGTCGATGAAACCTCGGAGTTGCTGCAATATTACAGTTGCGTGCGCTTTAAGCACCGCAACTAATTTTTCTTTCATTTTCCCTAATTATATACATTTTCCATCTGGTTATTGGTACTTAGTGGCTGGATTTGTTTATTTTCAACTTAAGCTTCAACTTTTTCGGTTATCATCCGACCATCACCCATAAAACTTATGACCAGACTTGCAACTGAAAGCTCTACTGATTATAGGAAACCAATCATGTTTAAGCCTTGCTGTCTCACCACCGGCGACTTGACGTCAACAAGTCTATAAAGCGCAGCAGGCCGATTATTGAAACTGATAGACAAAGCTATAGACAAATATGACAAAAGGGACTTGGAGGGATCCTATTGGTGGAAGCGGGTGGTAGCAATGGACATAGGAGGTAGGTAATGGACTAACTAACGGCAACCACGAGAGACCCGACAGTTAGTCTATCATTTTCGCCCTTTGTCTATAGGAGCCACCCATTTCAACCAATAGGATCGCTCCATACTCTTTATGTCTGCTTTGTCTATCAATTTCAACAATCAGCCCGCAGGCTGCATGTTTTTCTGAGTCTTTTTCCACCTACAACCCTCGGAGCTCCGTGAAGCCATTGTAGCTCTTCCGCTTCCCCTACATGTGACTTTCATTTTTGTAATACCCTGTAAATTGTGAAAAATCTATAATTCTGGTCCTAATCTTTCAGCCCTTTTGATTCAGCCTTTTATCATTTCCAAACTCTCCCACGTTCTTTACCTTTTACTAAGTGCTGTTTTGAGATGCCCCCTCTTCTGATGCGAAAATTACTAAGCAGGAATATAATACGAGCATTATTCATGTTCATCTGTCAATACATCTCCGAAATCAACCACCTGTGCAATCTTCTCATAAAATGTTTGATTTTTTGTTGTAAAATTGTTGTGAACATTGGATTTTTTGGTAAATTAAAATTGTACAGCTACCTCTATAATAGTTCAAACTCCATCAAAAGCTTTTGGTTAGATATTAAGAGAGGTGTCATTTCATTTGGAAAAAAACTCCCAAAAATCGGATTGATTATTTACAGTATCAAGTAAAATCAATAAAACCAGGTAACCGAAAATAAAAAAAAATTTAGGTGCCCTGCTACACTGAGTTCACTTTTTGAAAATTTCAAGTTGGAATCCGTCCTAGAGCAATGGGTAAGAGTGGAACAACAAAGATGAAAAAAAAACGGGAAACAAGGCTAAAAATACACAATTATGAAACCCGAGACGTTTCGACTCAACACTGAGTCATTTTCAGTCGGAAACAATAAAAAATTTTTAAAAGAAAAACGCTAAAACCCTTTTAAAACTTTTTAAAAATTTTTTATTGTTTCCGACTGAAAATGACTCAGTGTTGAGTCGAAACGTCTCGGGTTTCATAATTGTGTATTTTTAGCCTTGTTTCCCGTTTTTTTTTCATCTTTGTTGTTCCACTGTTATCATCGTCTTGGGCTGCTCCTAAAAATTTGTAGCAATGGGTAAGCATTGCCAAAAAGTTTTGGCTAAAAGGAAAAGTGGGCATTGTTTGTGCAGTAATGAAAAAGCTCCATTCTCAACTGAATTGTTCAAAAGAGAGCCAGATTATTTGAGAACATGACGTGATGGTACAAAAAATTCCTCGAATAAATGTTGCCAACAAAATTGTATAAGAATTAAATTTTCTATTTCATTCATCAACAACAGAATTTTATCTATTATACAAAAAAACAGAGGTTTAGGATTGGCACTGATATATTTCATGAAGTACATTATCCTTATGTACAAGTCAAAAAAAGAGTCAGTGCATTTTAATAATTGTAAGCTACCCTACAATTTAAATTATTCACTTGCTTTTATTTTTAAAGTGTTGGATACACCTTTGGTGTGCAATTCTTGATATTTTGACTAAATGTCTGTCTTTGACAGTCTTAATAATCTTGGTGGATATAGCTGGATACATATCCTTATCTCAGGGTGGAATTGTACAACTAAATAAAAACATTGTAAAATTTACTTTCAAAAATAATTTCATGAAATTTAATTATGCACCATTTTAATTGAGTTAGTTCTAATGATAAAACCAAAGTCCAAAATGTTTAAGTATCATCAAGAAAACTATACAATACAGTGTGCATTTCCAGTAAAGAGTGACAGCAATGTGTGGTATAACAGCTTATAGTGAAGTATTTACTTCCCTTTTCTACCCTTTTGTTAACTTAAATTAGACAAATGTCTTAAGAAAGATAGTAGTAACAGAGATTTGAGCCTACTTAAATAAGAAAGAACCATCTCCATTGTGGCACCGGCCTTGTTATTCTTGTGTTTTTATGGGTCTCAAGGCCCATGTTACAATAGTGATGACCTCTTGATCTACATGTGTCCAATTATGATAAGAAACTTTACACTGAAAAAAGCTCAATTGTTGCCTACCGATCGATTTTAAAAGAGTCCAAAACAACAACCACAACAAGAGTAAAGAAGTTACTTACAGAAGTGGAACAAATAAGCCATAAAAACCTGTGGACATCAAATGTTTTTAAGCCATCTGACTCAAAAAACATGTTCTTTTTCCCCCCTTAGACCTTGGCTCTAAGCCCTTGGGCTTGGCTTGGCTTAAAGGACTATCAGATTACTTTGATAACCAGCTTTTGTTGTAGTTTTCATTGAGGACAAGTGACAACACATTCCCCCGCAGTGCATTCTGAACAAAAAAAATTACTAAAAAACACTAAAAGGAGAGACATTCTGGCACTTTCAAAGTTAAGGCAGATTGTTCATTATGACTGACTCAATTGGCTGCTAAAAAACCTAAAATATCTGGCCTTAGTTTGCACCTATCTACGAAGTCTTTTCCATGGTCAGATGTTGATATCCATCCGAAATTTACAATTAACTTTAATCATATTTAATTTGGCCACTTTGAATTTTCTCTTTGAAGGGGGAGGTAGGTCCATAGACATATAATACATTCTAGACTGTACATGAGGCTTGACTTGATGGAGAGATGAGACAGCGTGTGGGTTAAGAACGCGCCTTCTTGAAAAATACTACAAACTAGTGTACCCACATGTTGTACCAAGTGCAAAGAGTAGTGCACATATTTCGTATACAAGAAGCCAAGTGGTGCTACTCGATTCTCAAAGTTTCTAGTACTATTGCCCATTGCCTCATTTGGCAAGCCACATGCTGATTGTGCACCGTAGCATATGTCTATGGTGGGGTTATTTGGTCACAGAATATGCAAGCAAACACCAACAGAGGGTTTACTCACAGCACTTTTCCGACAAAGAAGAAAAACAAAGCTAGAAAGATCTTTTATCCAGAGTCCAATCCCAGTTTGTGTTTGAGAATGCATTCCTGCACTCTTACAATCTTGCAATATTGCACTGGTTTAGCAACGGTGCAGATAGTACACGGAGCGAAACATTGGAGTGAATGGCAGTGAGTCTTCTGTTGGCGTTATCCTACATATTCTGTCATTTGGTTGAGTTGGTGAAATTTTCACACCCTCAGAGAATCCCTTGTGATGTAAACCTTTAGACAACATAGTGAAGGTTTAGTGAAAAGGAAATACTCTTGCCTTCAGCTAATAAGTGAAGCCTATTCCTTCAAGGAGTAGATGGCAATGAAAATTGAGTGCACAATTAAAGAAACCAGAGTATAAATATTCCAGCCCCTTTAGTCCATTAGATAGGGTATACCTAGCTTTAAATAAGATCTTAAAAGATAATGCAACGTATGGCTGTTGTTTGTAGCTATGGAAAAATTACATTGGCCTTTGCAAGAGTAAATGTACATGCACTGATGAATACTTTAAAAATACAATTGGGACACTTCTGTCATGTTACTGAAGGGAGCAGTAAGTGAGAAAATGGACCTCGGACCGTCTGAGTAGAAAAGTTTATTGAAATAGGTTTCCGTTCATTATAAAAGTGCCATCAATCATTCGAAAAACTCTCAGAAATTATTTGGATGTTTAGAAATTGGCGAAATGCATTTTCAATGGTATTAAATGGGCCTATTTCATTTCCATGTCTAGTAAGATGTCCATAAGTGCAATCTTCTGCATGCTTTCATGGTTGCCTTTTGGACAAACCACAAACAAATTTTAAGGATAGAAATTGGCAGAGAAGGGCACCATTTCACTCAATAAGTGCAGCTCTCTAGAAGAATACTGTTCTTTACGGCTGTTAGTGCTGTTCAGTGTGAAATGAAGTCAATATTTGTACATTTACAGCTTTCTCATGGATGTAACTTTTATACGAACAAGACCAATTCTGTTGTTTTAGCTGCAGTGAATTTATCTAAATTAGATTAGATGACTTTTGAAGGGAACTTGATTAAGAAAATTTGAAAATTAGGGATTGCTCCCTTCAGTAACATGACAGACTTGTCGATAAACAACCCACCAGATAGTCCAACTAAAGAAAAAAAATAGACCAACTGCCGCATCTGCAAGCAAGAGGTCATTACTAAAAAATGGAACTCTCTATCAAGTTGAGGATATAACTCAACTTC
Organism: Bemisia tabaci; assembly: GCF_001854935.1. Classification (NCBI taxonomy): domain Eukaryota; kingdom Metazoa; phylum Arthropoda; class Insecta; order Hemiptera; family Aleyrodidae; genus Bemisia; species Bemisia tabaci. The sequence continues at coordinate 2,066,161 of NW_017553907.1, forward strand.
TGAGAAGAGTGGAAGGTGGAAAAACTGAAGCCATCGTAGGTACAGTTTCACCGTGCATGACATCAAACCTACATTAAATCTTACAGTCTCCTTTCAAAAAAGCTCAACAAAAAATTTAAAAAAAAACTCAACACAAATGAATCAAATGATAGATCCAAAGAAAAAAATATAACTAAAATAGATAACAATAAAATAACTAAGATAAAAGAGAGTGATAATGACAGTAAAAATGATAATAAGTTTGACACAATAACTTTCAAAAGAGTACTGGAACATTTTGTAAGATGAGCAACTTTTTCTCAAACTCTCTGAGAGGCACCGCTTGATAAGAGCCCTCACAAAACAGGAGACTGGACATCATACCATCCTGCTCTTTTTAGACTTTCAGATTTAACATGGTTTATGAGAGTTGTTAAAAATAGAGTCCCTTTATACCCAGAGTTAAGACAACTCGATTATCAGCTGACTGGCAGCCGGCCTTGGCTGGCCATGGAGGCCGAAACGAGTGCACCCAAACGAACGATATTGAGGGATAAGGATCAGGAATCCTGCAATGTCTGTCACACAAATTAACAACATCAACAAATTGATCAATTAAAAAGAAAATGGGATTGGTTTGTGAATAATTTCTTAATCTATTTTCATTTTGGACCGATGGAAATAACAATTTACTCTTGATAAACCACAATTAGGTAATATTTTCATTATTCTTGTTCACATTCGAGGTACCGCCATCTTGGTGCACTCGTTTCGGCCTCCATGAGCGAGAACCAATCAGAATTGGATTTTTTTTTAGGCCACTTTCAGCCCAACCCTGGCCCAACCAAAAGTGAGTTGTCTTAACTCTGGGTATAAAGGGACTCTAGTTAAAAAGGGAAATCTCCGGACATGATACTTGCGATGACCCAATAATCTTCTGAAACTGAATAAGTCTTGAGAGGGAAACCTGAAGGAAGCCTCCAAGGTGGAGCAACAGGGGAAGAAGAGAAGGTTGTGATGAATAATCATTGAATCTTAATTCTGTAATTCTTAGACACCACGTTAAATCTGATTATAGGATTCTTTCCAGCGCAAACCAAATATTTTACTGACAGAAGGCATAAATTGGGATAACTTACAGTTCCAAAGGTACTCTGACGAAAATTCTTCATTATTGGATTGTTCAATTTTTTCATACCAGTGAGACGGTAAATGGATTAATGATGATCGTATCAGAATGAAGTAAGGCGAAAAAAAAACAAACAAGTAAAGTACATCGGTGTTTTTCAAGTATTGGTTATGCTCTGGAGAAAAATTTCCTGTACATTAAACGGATTTATATCAATCAAAAAAAGCTACCTTCATTTCGACATGCGCCCTGTCACGCATGTATTCTTACAAGTCTCAGAACTCAACTCATGATGGAGATGGTTTCATTTGGTTTAGATACATCCAAAGCTTGAGTCTTCTGAGGGGAAAATCAATGATAATTTGAAAGAAATTGCACTCTGAAGAGAACTCAGGTCGTACCCTCAGTTGATAAGAATTTTATAGAGATAGGAGTCGGATAAATGGAGGTAAGCTGAACAACTGAAAGATGCTGAAGATCTGCTTTACAGCAGATCTGAGAAGGTATCTTCCTACAGGAACTCCTTCTCTATACCTAGAGAATCCCATTTAAACAAAACCTGCTTGTTTGAGAAGAAATTGCAATCTCTAAACAATTCTTACAATATTTACACATGTATATACATATATGTATACAGGAACATGACTATATAAGCGTAATACACATGAAATGTAAAAATTGAGCATCATTCAGAATGAATTTAGTAACAATTACATACACTAATACTACTTGGTATAATCACAAACTTGCTCAAAGATATCCTGTCTAACTAGAGGTTAGCAGGTTTTTCACATAAGAGGTGACAGTAAGTTGATTCGTTTTTTCTTTTCTAATCGAGATGAGTATCTTGAATATTTCAATAAATTATTTGAATTGTAACAAGTGACAAGAGCGAAAATATATATTTTAAAATAGATGTAATGAGAAAAAATTGGAGAAATATGATAATTACGTTGTGTAGTTAGAATTTTAATAGTCTTTTATTCTACCTTGAGAATTTTCAACATCAGCAGTTTCGACAGGCTCGATGGTTTTGTCCTTCCGTGGCGTTGTTCAAATTGATGCTACACGGCCTATGTCTCCTATCATGACACTGTAAAGAAGGAAAAATAAATAAGATACATGAAATTTACAAGGAATTAAACAAAGGACTACCTTCAGAGGAAAAATAAACAATGCTGGAATTGAGACACGACATTGTATTATTCCCCATTAAAACTATAGTTGGAAAATGATTTAGCAGTGGAAATTTCATACAACTTTTAAATATTATACTACGTTTTTAGTATGCATTGATTAACAATGTTTGCAAAAAATTGGCGTGTCTCCTTTGAAGGGATCAAACACACAAAAGAGATTTTCAAGGACTTTCTTAACAATTCATGTTCCTTCTTTTATTCATTGTGATTTCCTAGCAAAAAATTGAACGCCTCTGAATGGGCCGCTTGATAGTATTCAGACAAAGTTCCCCCCCCCCCACTACGTCTCCATTCCCTAATCAATAGTGTGGACAAAGTTCAACTCTGCGGCTCTTTGTCTATCAATTGGACGTATTTCTGCCAAACGGAACTAAGTGCATTATGACGTGAGCCCTGTTTTGCATATATTCTCATGAATCTTAAGGCTCATGTCTTAATGCACATAGTTCCGTTTGGCAGAGGTACGTCCAATTTCAACAGTCAGCCTGCAGATAAGCATCTCTACCTTTCAATGACAAAGACTACTGGAGGTGGAGGGGTACTGGGTAGTGCAGGTATTAGCTATTATCCTTAGAATATCCGTACACCTCAGAGCATGGGCAGAGATGAAAAAAAATTATCCAAGCACTCTGGGCCGTTCAATGCTTTGCTAGGTTTTTGCGCTGTTCTTTTGTAAATTTATTTCTGAAAATTGGAGCGACTTCCAGAAGGGCATCTGATGAATTACTTTAAGCTAAGAGCCATCAAAAAAAAGGGCGATTGTAGTTTTTGATTTCCTAACACCATGAGGAAGGTGAGTAAAATACAGCGACAGTGTTCATGCAAAATCCGAAATTCAAAGAATGAAAAATGGACATAATGGACAATGACGCCTGTTGTTTCTTAACCGTAACTTGTTGTAATTCTGCACAAAATATAATTTTATACACTTACTGACCAAAGACTTTTTATCATCAACCATACTATTTTTCGAAAAATTAGAGACAAAAATGTCGGTACTGACGTATGTCACCGAACTCTTGCTAAGATGTCGGAGGTGCAATTGCTTGAGGGCTTTTCATCCTTGGCGGAGCGCAGTTTTTGGGTCATGCTTTTACATTAATATTAGGTTTTTTAATCAGGGAAAGTTTGAAGTAAGAAATAAGAAATTCAGTTATGTCTTGCCTAAGGGTTGATCTAAGAAATTTTCAATGCTTGAATTGGTTTCTATGCTAAATTTAACTTTTTACTGGGCAAACTATAAATGGAAGAGTTTTCGGTGAAAACTACCCATCATCCTTCAGATTCCTATCACAAACAAACAACATCAATCAATGTCTGCATAAAACACAACAAGCACCTGACACAATAATCATAATTTTGTCTATCCTGATTCATAGCAGTTCGTTCCTGTTCATCGCACTATTTTCGATTCATCCTATTATTTCTGTTCATCCCGATTTGCCCCTATTTATTGATCTTGAATTGTAGGTATCGCTAAATTAGCCACAAGATAAAAAATGTATGGGTCAAAAATGTAATCATTTAGAGCAAAATGAAGATATTGTGATCCATCAGTGTTATCTCCCGATAAATTCAGAGTAGCCCCCCTGCAACTTTGCCTCCCCCTCTCCACGAGTAGAGAAAGACGCAGCCCTACGTAAAAAAATATGCTTACCTGGTGAGTTGGTAGAAGTTTGATGTCAGCTGATGGGCACCAGAACATGAACTTGAGATGCTTTGTTTCTATAATAAACCTCTCCACGGCTAAATGGTTCCACTCGCCACCTTGGATCCCTGGCAGCATTATCTCCGACATATTTTGATAACCTAACTATTGGGAGCGGAAGGAACCCACTGGTTAATGGCATTACATCTACTGTGACAGAAAACTTATCACTTGATTCCAATGACAAATAGCCAGCTCTCCTTTCTCCACAGACTGCCCAAAATGCTTGATCAGCCAGAACCTCGTAGTGAAGGGATGAGCAGGTACATGAGGCAGCGCGCATGACGCTAACTGTTAGTTGACAAACAGTTTTAGCTCGACAAAACTCACTGGCACGGCTTTCGCTTGACTCATTTGCTTTTAGTGGTTTTGGCTCAACTTTCAATTCAACTTCAAACAGAGTCCGGTAGTTAGAAACCTCAAAGTTTAAGTTCAGCGGTTTCTTAGTGCTCTCTGCATTTTCTTCATTTTGCACACAATAATCAATGCTGAATTGTGTTTGAAGACTAGGGGCCAGAGCTTCACTTAATGGTTCTGACGCAACTACTTTTAACTCCCATACAAATGTGATAATTTTGCGGCCATTTGTACGATTGCACAGGGTCTGCTCTGAGCTGGGGTTTAATGATGTGAGGCTGACCTGGTATGTTGATGAAATGTCATTCGTTATTTTTAATTGTGGGTTGCTGAACTTGATTGGGAAAGTCGTGTATGAAGTGATGAGAACATTGATGAATTTGCGTAGAGCTGCCGATTGTAAGGATATGCTATGAATGAATGGATAGTGAAAAGAGGTTGGAATTTCAATGGGCTTATCACAGGAGGGTAAAATCACACAAATTGTGTGGTCAGCAGTGAGAGATGCATCTTTTTGCTGAACCATCTGTGAAAGAAGTGTGACTGGAATTGTAAGATTTTCATGAGGTTTGCAACTTTTTACCGGTAAAGTGATTTCTTTTTGGAAGTCACTTTTGCTGTCGTCATCAGCTTTGATTAATAGCCCACCTGAGCAAATCACTTGGACATGTGAATTTTCTGGCAATATTTGACTATTAGTTGACACAACTAGTTTCACTCTCTCTTCAACTCCAACAAGAAGTGAGCCTTCAGAGCTTTTTTCTAGATTTACAGATGGCGATTTCCAAATGGCAGTAAAATATAAACGAGGACTTATTGTCGTGGATAATAATTCAAGTCTATTATTAACTTCAACGCACACCTGACCAAGTCGGAATGTACCTGAACAATTTATTTTGGACTTTAAGACTAGTCTGTTCCTGCCTGGTTTCAATTCTGGATCTTTTAAAATGAGCGACTGAGAGAAATCACCTTTTGGCACGCTAACTAGCCTTTTGTTTCGTCCACCTTGAGAGTCTTGGCGTTTCAAATGGTGCTTCTGATTTTTACAGACTACGGAAACACTGCCTAAACTACCATCTTGTTGATATTCAAAACTTTCTTGAATCGGTAATTTCATAAGGAATGCATTTTCCTCACAACAGGAGCGGGCATGATTTTCTTGTGGAATGAGACTGTTTCGTTTCCCACGGTTATCTGGCTGAGTTTTAAGTTGTTCAACAGAGACAGCTATACTTTTGACGATAAACTGACTTGGCAAACGACAATCTAGTTCTAAAATTGCTTCAACTGCTAGATTTTCTTCCAGGGTGACAACCTCTGCACTGATAATTTGAATGCAGTCTGATAGCGGAAATCGCCATGGTGCATCTGAAAATAAAAAAATGTAATTTAATTGTGAGCTCAGAGAAAATATGTGTCAAGATTTACTTGGCTGAAATAATCAAACTTTTCTATGAGAGCCATCATATGGAATGAGTGACAAGTTGATTTAGCTTCCATAAAATGTTGAGAACGCACACATACTGTGGCGCTGAAGAAACATATAGTGTACTTAGATAGTAACATCAAAGATTTGAGTGTTACCAATATTCCCTCAATAAAATATTTATTGACTTATATTCATATATTAGACTTTAAGAAATCAACTAAAATCAATTTCTTGATATGCTAGCACTACAGCGTTTGTGTGCATTAATTATCCCTCCTTTCAAAGATACAAGGATGTTGGGAGTAAGACTAAAAATATGAATCTGTTGTACTAACGAGATGCAGGAATCTAAATACATTTTCTATAAATAAAAAAATCATGTGAAGATGCTTAATGACAGCTTTTTTTCAATGATTGGAACACAAAATTACCTGTTGTATTATAAATTAAACTAGTCATTTGATCGAAATAGTGAGTCCTCGTGGTCAGATCCAAGCACGGTGAGCTGGCAATAGAGGCACACATTCGGGCAAACCTAGAACAGAGGCACACAATTTTCTCGTCCTTTAATCAGTTAAAAATAACCTTAAAAGAATGGGAACAGTAATCAGTATTTCAGGCTGCTTTACGTGTCAGGTGACAAAAAACCTCTTTGACTTGTTGATGAAGCAAGAATTTCAAAGAGGCTTGCCTGCGCATACCCATTGGGCTTGTGAAAGTGAGCAGGGGCCATAGCGGGCTGATTGTTGAAATTGATACACAAAGCTATAGATAAAGAAGACAACAGGGATATGGAGGGATCCTACTGTAGGAAGCGGGTGGTTGAAATCGACAAAAGAGGTAGATAATAGACCAATAGCAACCCATAAAAGACCCCATAATCAGTCCATCATTTACCCCCTTGGTCCATAAAAACCACCCGTTTCAACCAATAGGATCGCTCCATACTCCCTATGTCTTCTTCGTCTTTTGCTTTGTTTATCAATTTCAACAATCAGCCCGAAACTGGTCGAAAAGACACGTTAAGGAGTAGACAGGGTATAACTGCTCATTTGAGCTTGCTCAGATACCATCACATTGCCCATTCTGATCATGTCGTAGGGGCATGGCGGGCCAAAAAACTTTAGTGTAAAATATCACTGTCATTGGTGTATTCCAGTTTGATAAAATTATGACTTACTTCAAAGAATTATGATGGTCAAAACTTACTTCTCTAGGTCATCCATTTCTTTGTAACATTTTGCAAGTTTTAGCTGACACTGAAGGGCCAGGAGAGGCCAATTATCTTCTTCATAGGTTCGTAAGGCACTTGAGAGGAAACTGACTGCTTTTGTGAGATCTTTCATTGAAATATAAAATGAAGCGAGATCTAGGCCAATCATTCGGGCTGACCGAATTCTTCCAATATGTTTGTACGTTCCCATTGCAAGCTCTGCTAATTCCTGAAATGCAGAATTATGGTTTAGAGATTTGCATTTCACAGACAGTGATTAGATATAACAGAAAATAGGGAAAATACTTATTGAAGAACAAATTAATTTCTATCAAGTTCTTACAGAACGAAAAAAAAACTTGAGCGGAACTGGTGATTCAATGCTTCATCAAACTTATTCAATGATTCTGAGGAATTGATGGGGAAGTAACTCCTATGATTTGAACTTTCAAAGTTGGAAAGGAAAGTCCTTCCTGTATCATCATTCTTGAGATTATCTTGTGGACTCTGTTGTACACATACTACTTGTACCAGAAAAATAAAGGTAGTGAAAGTTATGAATATTTCTGAGCTTCAAAAAATTACCAAGAGTAAGTTAAGCATGAGCTGAAAACCATTCAACTCTCTTTGCTATGAGTTGATTTTGGATCTCGGATTTTGGATGACACACTGTAGCCTTTTGTGAAAACGTTGAGTCCCAAAATTTTTCCTCAAAATTTTAAAATTCTGGTCGTCACTTTTTCAATAAAGTAAACGATGATTAATATTTGCAACATCATTCCACAGAAAAATAGTTTAATTTTTAACAAACCAAAAATGCATTATTACAAATAAGTAACATCATGCCATACAGAGGGTTAAGACCTTTTCTAGAAAAACATTCAAGTTTATTCTTTTTTGCTGACTTAATATGAATTTGAAATGGAATAGGAACTGTAATACAGAATCTTTCAACTCCATTTATACGACTTACTAAGTATTCTTTGGTAAATGCATCTTTCGATGATAAGGCGTGTTTCAGTTTCTCACTGGGATCAGAATCAGCTATACCAGCAGACAGCATCACAACAGCGTGTAAGTTTGCGCTGGACTTCTCTTGATCAGGGAGTAGCCCGCATAATTCTCCCAATTCCAACAACTGTAAAAAGGTCATAAAGAAATTGATTGTAGAGTTAGAATTGAAATATAGGGATCGAGTTTCTCTTAGAAAAATGGAAAATTGTGTAAGATAAGTATTGGTGGTGAAATTGTAGCCCCAGTAAAAAGTGTACAGGGTCCTTTTCATAAAAGTTCTATCCTACTTACTGCCATTTAAACGTTAGTGGCAAACTCTTTTGTAATTAGGACTCAATAAATATAAAATACAGAAATTCGACGTAATGGGACAATTGAGATATTCTCTACGAAAACAACCTGTACTTGTATGAATAGTTATTTCATAAATAAGAGTTGGAACAAATCGCCGGGACCAGGAAGGTAAAAAAAAGAGCTAAAACTGACAAACCTTTTTCGTGGCACAATCCCAGAGTCTGGCAGTGTACAGAGAGCATGCTGAAACAACTTTGGAATCAGTGTATTTTTGGCACGTGTTGAGGACCTCAATGCAGCATAGCCAAACCCAACATGCAACAGCACCTGGAGGGCAGGATACTTCTAATATGTCTAATTCATTTATGCAGTTGTTGCAAAAACTGATACACCTTGATGCAACCTAAATACAAAATCAAAATTAAATCTTAATTACAAAAATGCCAAAAATAAAAATTCTGTATTAAAGGTAAAGAAATACAAGAGTTGAAATGAGCAACTCTAATTTGGATTATTCTGAAATTGGTTTTTTTAGCAACACAAGGTAAGATTTTTATAATTTAAAAAAATGGCTAATACATTAAACTTTACGAGAATCACTCAAGAGGTGAATTACCCTATTTCATCTCTTCCAAGCTAAAAAAGAAATCAGTAGAAAATTCAACAAATATTTTGACTTCTTAAACAAGAAAAAAAGTAAATTTACCAACCTCCCATGGTTTACCAGAAAGGAGAAGCATGGCAGCTTGTCTGGAATACAGATAACAGCGAAAGTCAAGCAACGAAATGGAACAATTTCGGATGGCAGATCGAAGGTTCAAATCTACCGATTGAGTCAGAGAAACTCCATGCCACCTGTCAAGGGGCCCTTGAAACTTATTTAACCATGATGGAACCTCTGAAAAAAAAATAATAAATAAGTAAACACAGAAAATAAAAGGGTCACAAAACAAAATACAGCAGGGGTGTAGAAACTCCCCGACAATGTGACCATCTTGACCACAAACAATGACCGCGAAAATCGGGGACAACTGTCAAATGTTTTTGATATATTTTTTTTTGTTTTTAGAAGAAATTTTTGGGGGAAAGTAATTATGCTTTTATGAAAAAATGGAGGAGAATTAATTATTGAGTAAAATTTGAGAGTGATTTCCTACATTTTTGGTTCCTCTTAATTCAATATTCATGCATGTAATTTATTTATTGGTGTGATTCAATGTATAAGGTTGAAAAATTACACTTTCCTGAAATTAGGATACCTTGAATTGCTATGGGCATCATCTCAAGGCTGATAAAGAATACGCACAGGTTGCCGGTTAACCAACATTCATTTTTCAATGAAAAATAATGTCTCCACACAGATATAATTCAAAACATACAAACCTCCTACTGCATAATTTAAGACAAACTGAGTAAAAAGAGCATCCAGCTCATCATACTGGACTAACGCTTCATCGTAAACACCCAACATTGCTAAAACAAATGCAAGCTCTTCCTGTAAACATACAAGATAGATATGAAGACATTAGTTTTGAATAACTTAGTCCACTGGGCTTACGCAAAGAATTGGGTTGTTACGCTAGTCACCAAATTATGTATGTACACTGTGTAGAAAGGAACGAAGAAATAAAATATAATTGATTCGCACGGCCTATGATGATGGAGTTACAACATTTCCGAAACCATGGTAGATGCCGTCATCCATCATGGAAGGCACACTGTGGTTTCTGCTACCACAGTTTCATCAGTTAGTGATGCTTATTTTTTCATTGAATACTCCAAGTACTTCACTGATAAACAAACAATGAAAAGGTCACAGAATAGAATGCTATGCTGGATGAAAGTGCAGACTATTTCTTCAAAAGGGCATTTTTTTTGCTAATATTGAACGTAAAGGGAATAATGCTGTGAATTTTAAAGATGTTTTTCAGGTTATTTTCATAAAATTCGAACTCTTTGAATCTTATGATGAGAGGTCTATGAAGGTCTATGAATCACTTCTAGACCCTTATCTAGGACATCCAGTCCTGCGTCTGGGAAATCTCCCTTCTTCTGCATAGAGAGAACGGTAATGTAGTCTTTTTTTCAGCAAGAGGACAATAAGATGACGTCTGACTCTAAGCTCTTCCACTTATACTGTCATGCTAAAGAAGAACCCACATGAACAATCAAAAGTTGCCGAATCTCTTATTGTGAAACACAAATTTTCTAAGAAATATGAGAATATTTTCAATCCAATTTTTCAGAAATTTTTTTACATAACTTAATCAACAATATTTGAAAATGTCAAGGAAAAATATTTGTAAATTTCCTTAAAAATGAACTTTTTACGGCGGGAAAGTTGGTAATGGTCATATGTTGACGACGGTCATACGAATGTTCATACGGTGTCCTTCTTTTGCACAGCAGTATATCATTCCTGTTTTCTGACATAATTTAGACATCTTTCTTCATCTCCTGCTTTTGGTGTTGAAACAAAGGGATTGTATAATGAAGAAAATTGATGGCTGGAACTTCACTTACCTGAAGAAGAAAGTATTTACAAAAATTCCAATCAGGTTCTGTTCTCCGTTCTCGTTGTGACCTCACTTTTTCTTCAAAATTCCAAAGGAGTCTATCATAAGCAGACAAGAGAAGCAACCTGAAATTGACTACAAGTCTACGCCATGAGCCACCAGATCTCATCTCTGATCGAAGCGGATTGATCACAGACAAACATCTGGAAATAAATAAATAAATACATATATAAAAAACATAAGTCTTAAATGCTTTGCAGGGGTATTATTAAAAAAGGATGGCTATTTTTTTTCTTAAACTGTAATTAAATTAATACTTTTTTACAGGTATCATATTGAATTTATTTTTGGGCTCAAATTGAGTGATTCAAATAGTTTCTGTTTCAATTTTTTTTTACCGATGATATTAAATCTGTGAAAACAAGATTTTAGTGAAGATGTGAAATGTATCCTTAATATGTCTCGGTGGTAACCTAATGGTACCCAGTAACTACAATCAAAATAATCAGCAAAAAAAATGGAGAAAAAAGAGAATCACAAAAGTCTCATTACAAAAGGCCACACTATCTGGCATGATATCATCAGCAAATTCAATTTATTTTTTATTCCTAACTAAGAGACACTTTAATAAACAAAATAAAAAATGAAACTTGACAGAGGTAAGCTAAGTAGAATATGAAAAGCATTACTTACCTATCTGCATGCTTAGCTCCAAAATCATTCTTGATTTTATCTAGGACAGTGGTGCGTGGGAGCAATTTATTGTGCTTTCGAAAATCATAAGTTTCCACGAGAACTATCATCCAGTCCAAGACGTTATGATGACTAAGGACTTTTAGCCAAGACTCTATTTCCTCTCGTAGGCTGGCCTTGTACATTTCCATATCCTGAAAATTTCATCAGAGGCTTAGAGAAATTTACTTGACACACTTTTTCATTGCGTAAAAGAATTGCTATTAATTTTATTTCTTCATCCCCTTCTTTCAATCTAGTCTTGATGTATTTTAATTTCAATTGTTTAATTGTATTAATTTCTTGTGTTAAATGGTAATTAATAGCACTGAACTGAAAGATTTCATCATCACAAGGCTTTGCTTTGGTAGGCGCCTTTTCTCTATCTTATTTGTTACTGTTAAATGAAATCAGAAGAAATGAGAATAAATAGATTAAAAGAAAACCTAGAGAAAACATTATGGGTAAGAAGATGATGCTGGCAAGGTGGTACACGAGATCCAGCCATTACGGTGAGAGAAATAAAAATTTTGATAGAGATAAGAGGGCAAGAGATACACAAGATTGAGGAGAGATGGGTAGAAGCTCAAAAAATGAAACAATGCAATTGGCATAGAATAAAAATCTGGGTCTGTATGAAACATATTACAGTAAATCACATTGCACATGTCTTGCATGGGTCGGATAGATTAAAAAGCTTCGTTGCTACCTATTTTAGGTAGCGCTAAAGAAATAATAAAAAAATAAAGGAAAACTTACCGAGCATTGGGTCCAAAAAGTGTGAAAAACAGGTTGCTGAAGAAGCCGCCAGTCACCTTCTTTGGGCAGGCAATCATTTTGGAATGGCGTGAATTCTGCTGTCACTTTCACCGATTTACTGCCTCGATTGTACGACCTGCACCATTCTGCTGGTTCGGATGAAAGAGAATTTGCTAAAGTGGTCTCCAAGCTTTTGAATAAATCTACATCTCCAGCATCTATAAAAATTGAGAATTGATTCTATAAAAATTCCATTTTGTTATATGGATCAAACTAGAAGCTAACAAGAGCAAAAATCAAAGGACTTCGCCTGGAGTACCAGGAAATGTTGCGGCAGGTGAATTCCGATGTTACTTGATATGAGGCTCCTTACAATCTCCTGAGCACAATGAGCTTTTAAAATAAAACTTTCGACGTGCCAATCCTCAGAACAACACGGCTGAAAAGTGAATTTTCCGGTATCTCAATACACCCCAGTGTTTCAGTCCAATATTCTGAATATTTTCTAGGTACGTTTGATAAGACAAATATTGATTATCTAAGAGTTTGTTTCTCGATGACAGTTCATGAGGAACTGACACAACGCACACTCAACAAATTTTGGACTTGGTGTTAGTTCTTACCTTGTTTCAGGACCAATAAATGTTGGTAAAGCGAAAAACACAAGAATCAGTGGTTACTAATCCAGTCAACAACTTGGCTTACAGCAGTTCTTAAACTTAACATAGCCATTGCAATAAATTAATTACTAATCAGTACATGAACAATTCCTTCTCGTCAGCTTAAGTTGGATTCAATCTGATACCTATATCAGGTCGTATTCTATACTGTGTTTAAAACATGTTTCTTCCACGATGCCTTTGCTCCAAAATGTATCGCCTCAATCTTCGGCCACGCATCTGTATATAGAGATAGGTCCGAGAGAAGGAAGCGGTCAAAATGTAGAACGAAACAAACTTGCTCTAATGCAAATACCAGTAGATTATGGTAAAAGCAAACTTCGGGGGAAATCTCCACTGAAAATATAATGTTATAATCATCAAAAGTGACTTACAGGTGACAAGAGGCTTCTTATCTAACAAGCTGAATTCCTGCGTTTCATTACTGATTGGCATATTCAGTGGATGATTCATTTTCAACTTCACAGTTACTATTAGAGAATTGAAAAAACTTTTTAGGTCATGATTGCTTCAACTGAGTTCACTTTAGTTTTATAAAAGCACGAAATTCTGGGATTTCTGGGTTAGAATCGAAATCTCAAAAAAGTACAGATATGATAATGATGATACAGAAAACAAAACAAGTTCAAGCGACAGTAGCGCCTGTGGCCGTGAAAGCGGAAGAAACTCGAACCAGATTTCCTCCCTTTCTTCCCCTCGCCACTCGCCCCCATCCATCAAACTTGTTTCGGTTGTGGCGGCAAATTCAATAAATTTAAATGAGCGGGGAAAATAAGAATCTATGCATAATATTCTAGGGAAGAAATTGAACTAAGTAAGATTAGTTCAATCGCTGTTATTTTTTTAATTACAGGTCTCTCTAAAAAGCATTGATTTATATATTTTTACTGCCAAAGGGAGGTGGGCAAGGCTCTTTAGCAAACCTCAAAAGACCCTTGATAGCTTAGGGAGGAGGGTCAAGAGAATGATGATAAACTGTACGCGTTATGCTCACTAAAATAATATTTGGTCCTTCACAGGAAAAAGTACCGTCCAACTTAAAGGAAAAATTTTAAGGACATTAGGTACGCTTTGTCGAAATTAGTGAAAAAGTTGGCTACCTGATTTTTGATGGATTCACCCTCTAGGATATTGATTTAGTTGCTTTAGATACTTACCACTCATTGGCTTGAACGATTGGTATTTTTTGAGCCTAAAATGGACGTACTTATGCTAAAAAGAACTAGGTTCATAGGTTTTACGTAGAACATAGTTTCTTATAGCCTAAATATGTCCAAATATAGGAGAGGAGGAGATTTAAAAGCTTTTTCTCGAAATTATATAGGTTTTTTAGACTGCGAATTTCAAACCACATTGGCTTTGGTTTGATTGTTTATACCTCAACAAAATGTTTAAAATATACTCCTCTATACAAAATAATAGTAGGAGTTTTTCTGAGTTAATATCCATTTTCTCAAGAATATGATAAGATGATCTCAAGTTCAATATCCATCAATTTTGCATTATGTTTTCTGTGGCTCAAAGATTTTAGTAATTTTGCATTAAGTATTTCAGTTTATTTCCTTATTATATTTGCAACAATGTAGTGGAAAAAAATAAATGCTAAATTGATAGTTACTCTCCTTGTTAGTGGTTGTTTAAATTTGTGATACCTACAGTTATCAATGATGAAACTAATGAAACCTGTAAGCAACTAGACAATAGTGTTTCAAAATTTCAGCCCAACACTTCAGATCTCATGAGATAACTTTGAACATTAAGGGTAAGCGACTTGCTTGATTTTTTTCATATTTTTCATTGCTAAGTTTGGAAAAATGTAACAAAAATTCTGATAGTTACATAAGGTTTTTTGGCAAATTTAAAATTTTGGTTCCTTCGAAGAGACAGCTTTGTAAAGATCCAACAAGTTTTTTTGCTTAAATTTAAAAGCTTACCGATTTCGGTTGTTGAAATTCCTATTAGGAATGATGGAACCAAAAGTTGGCAAAAGAAGCTTTCAATTGATAAAAATATTCATATTTCTCCCTACAAGAATCCAAGGTAACAGTGATTCATCTTTCCCCCGGCAACGGTAAAAATTACACAGGAATGAATTAAAACATCCTGAGACTGATAGACCCATTTAGATCATGTCGTTAGGATAGGAGTTTTATTCATCAGAGAGACTTTTTTCAGCCTCTTCCTCCTTTCTTCTCTTTCCAAGCCTTTATTTCCTGTCCCTGTTTAAACTCACAACGATATTTAAAGATATTTTTAACAGATACACTTATAACTGATCCGGTAATACAATTTTGTCATTAAAACAAAACATGAATTAAGAATGAAAGGAGGAGTCTTGTTAGTTAGCGACAATACAAATGGCTGAAAACAAGGAGCAAAGCTAAGACAGGAGATAATTAAATCGTCAATAAAACTAGTGGAGTTGTGTACTTATAAAGCATTAACATGTTTTAATAAACTCTTTAGAAACATGAAGACAAAATTTCAACAGAACAAAAGGTTTTAACAAAAATCAAAAATTCTTATAAGATAAAGGAGCTATTATAGAATTAACAAACCATTGCACAATAATATGTCTTTTAAATAAGAATGCAGTCTCTTTAATTATATGTAAAGTCGTGTCATTGTGGACACTATATAAATTATATTTAGTGTGCGAGAAAAAACTTACAAAGTTAATATTGGAGTAAAAATTGTCACGGGTGCAGAAAATGCCCGATTAAAATTTTCAAAACAGACAAATTATGCTTGAAACCTCGGAAAATTGGGCAAACCGCACATTTGACTGTGAAAGCAAATATTTGACCATGAGGCAAAGCAGAAATATGGCTGTGAGGCAAATACGCCTAAACAGATCGCAAGAAATGATGAGTATTTTGGAACTTTTTGAGCTCCTGAAAATTGTTAGAACGGAAGCTTAAGTATCAATGTGAAGAGAGATTAGGAGGGTATCTTGCTTTTGACAACGGATTGAGGAAGGGAGGAAGGGTGACTACAGAATATTAGAATTTAAAGAAATACCTCACGGTTTTGACCACTTAAACCTACTAGGTATGGTGTGTTTGAACATCCCTTATGCTCAACATTATCTATTTATGAAGTATGAATAATAAGATAGTTAAAAACATATGACACATCACTTTGAGGCATAATAGAATCATTTTTTACGAAAGCTTGAATCCGATGGATTTCTTCATCGAAGCAAATATTATTTCAGGATTATCTAAGGTTTAGCTCATTTTTAAGTCTGAATAATTTAATAATCTTAAGATTAGCATATCAAGAATGAAAAAATAAGTGTAAGTACAAGATCTTTTTGGGCTTAAAATTAGGTGTCAACTTAAAGTACAGATTTTTACCCAACATTTCGGCAAAACTTCATGACTAGAAAATAGACCATTCAGAAATACTTAGCAGGATGATGAATAATTAAGTGGGTGTCTTGATCTCTTGCTTGAGGCATGACTTAAAAGCATCCCATCCTTCATTTTTAGCATATGACTGTAACAAAACGAAAGACATGATTTGAGTAATTTTCCTGAGATTCACTTTCAACCAGTTGGCAAATTGGTGGCCAAGAAGCACTTCTGTTCCGAACACTATAAAAAACAAAACTAGAAGTATTAATGAGAAGAGTTCTTTAAAAAAAAATTATTCCTGGACACTTAAATTTTCACCAGACCATAATCATTTGAAGTATGGTGAAAAATGAAAGATCAAAGCACTTAAGATAAGATATACAATGGTGTTATGTGAGATAAGACAGTGTTATAATAAATGTAATGAGAAAGATCTGGGAGAAAAAACTTACTTTAAAACCGCGGTGTAGTCTATCCTTCATAATGGCGATGAATTCTCGATAGCTCAGCTGGCCGTCACCATCATCATCAAAAATTGCAAAAACAGTGCTGACTAGATGTTTGCTTAAACTTGTTCCTGTACAAATTTTTACAGCTCTGTGGAATTCCTCTGGAAGTAAAAAAAATTGCATAGAATTACGAAAAGATGGAGAAAAAGAGTCAGAATAAAGTGTAATCTGCTGCCATCAAGAGAATTGTCGAACCCCCATTGAAGTAGAAACTGCGGGAAACTTAGATAAAATATTATGCTCATTTTTGTAAGGATTTATCCTTAGTCAGCTTGGCATATTACTTTTAATGCATATTTGGAAGCACTGGATTGACTGACTTCATTGAATTTTTTTTAGAATTGCATTTTTGTATATTTTGTTACATCGATCAGAAGAACAAATAACTGCGGTGTATCCCTTTATGACCATTTGTTTATTTACTTTCAGCTGGCAATTGTGAGGAGACATTATGTCTCTTAACCATGTTTGTTATATTATTGTTGCTTGAAGTGAACAGTTTTGCCATTTTCTTTAAATAAAATCGTGATTTGATTTGTACAGTGGCCACGTTGTGTTGGATTCAAAATGGTGAAAACCACGTTTCGTTACCTGACATGACGTCATACCCATCAGACCAATCAGAAATGTTCACTTCAGTCTTCCGTTTGTTGATCAAAAAATAGTTTTAAACTTTTAAAAGCTCAGAAATGCATTATTCTCCAGAACTTACTTCAGAAGGGCTAATTCTCCAGGCAATTTCTCGATCTTGCAACAACCATGCTACATGAAGTTGAATTAAATGTTGAAGAGGGAAAGTTTCCTCAGTGCATTATTCAGTGTACAATAAAGTATAAATGGTTTTCTTACCCTGGGAGATTGGATGGTCTGCTAGTGTGTACATTCGCATTGCAATTGTAAAGTCTTCTAAATTATTCAGGAACTGGAAAAATACTTTAAACTCTTCAAAAGAAATGCCAGGTGGCATCCCCTTTTCTGTTTTCAGTCTTTCGAGCAATCGATCCAAATATTCATCATATCTGCAAAAAATATTGGATATGTTTCTTGAATATTGAATAACTTTCTTGGTATTAATATGTTTGAACAAATTATTGTTTTAGAGAGGGGTAAAAATTAGCTTATGCTTGAATTTATAGATAGAAGCTGCATCTTCAATTGTTATTTGTGATGTAAAATGTGTGACCGATTGGAGATTTGTAAATCTTGGTTAGTCTGCTCCAACTTCTAATTGAATTATCATTTGCACCCGTTTTTATAATTTTTCATATTGCAGTTTATCCCTGTAGCTCTAACTCTCAGCGAAGAAAAATATAGAGTAGAAGCACTTACAAGGGTATTGATTTTGAAAGCATATTTGATTTTTCTTCATAGTGTTTCAGTCGATAAGTTATCTTCTGTTGAGCAAATAAAAAGAGTACATGCTTTCGGAAAAAAACAAGTTGAAGTTTTGTGAACTTATGGAAGCTTTGTTTTGAAGAGGATAAATTTTCCGTTGGATGAAAGTCAACTAATTATTAGGAATATTTCTAACATTTAGACTTAATAAAAAAGGAGAGAAAGGGAAAAAAAAACTTTACGGGAACTGAATATATATGAATGAGGATTCTTTGACTTTTGTTAATGAGTATAGAAGTTTCATTACATCTCATCATTGAGATTTTCTAAAACCCTTAGATCTTAATAGTAGTTAGTTGTGATTGCTTCTTCAATTTTTCAAACCATACGCCAAAAAAAAGGAAAAGAGTAATTAATAATTATTATCATGAGATGATTTGAAAAGAAGGAATTATACTGACGCGTTAGTGTCCAGATATGTGTAGCGCAACAAAATCCTGGCAAAATCCATTTCACTAATTGTAGGAGACCCTTTAGCAAATTCATGAAATTCCATTTCTAAAACTTCTGTTTGTAAATTTTCCATGAACCTGCAAACAAATGGTCATCAACTGGTAAAACTAATTATACATATAACCCAAAAAGTAAAAAAAAAAAAATAGGAAAAAACTGAAATTACTCAGCAGCAGTATTAAGTAACAGTAACAGTAACATGTAACATGGGGTCAAATGTCCCAGAAAGAACTTAATGATGGTAAAAATATAGAGAAATCTACTTTTGGTAATCTGCTTTTGGAGATCGAGGTTAAAAGAGAGAATGAAAATCATTATCTTGACCGAAGTGCGAAACAACATATCTTGATTGCGATATTTCAAAATTTCCACTCTTACTTTTATTTTTCAAAAAGAAACGAGCAAGCTTCATACTTTGAAATTTATAGAGAATATTCTGCTAACCGAGAAGAAAAATCACAGAATTTTTCAAGAAATTACGTTGAATAGTTTTTCAAAAGGAAAAATAAAGTATGACAGGAAGTCTGCAACTTTGCAAATTGAGATACATAGTGCTGTATTTTGGCTATTGATCTATCATGCATTTTCAGTGAATGTTATGATGAATTCAAAGTTTGGAATCAATCATCAGTAATAGGTCAGAAGATATCCAGATGTTTGCATAAAGGGTAGAATATTGAGAAAAAATATGATTCAAAATATCTGAGACGGAGCGTCAGAAATGGAAGATACAGCATAAAAAGTTGGTCACATAAATATGGTTAGTAATAAATATTATAAGAGATCATTTTTAATTCGAACCTTCGAAATCCTTCGTAGTGTAGGTCTCTGTTTCCTTTTTTCCCGAAAAAGTGGACGATCAATGTGGTGTCTACTTTATGGCGTCTCTGCAGGCCTTGCTCATCATCTACGAATTCCTCATTGGGTTTCTTCTCGCCACTTTCTGTGGTGGTGGCTTCTGATAGTCCTCTTTTGTCTCGCCAAGCATGACTGAAAATTTTTTCCATCTGGGCCAAAAAAATGACAATACGATTAAAATTAAAAAAAAAAAAAAAAATAGTGACTGACACTGACATTGTGATCTTAAATACTGATGCTCTCGAAGTTACTGAACAACAGAGTGAAAAGGTGCTGAAATCTCAGATATTCCAGGTGTTTATGATAGTGTTGAACTTTCTTCAACTGTCGCACATTTCATATTAAACAAATTGATTACACATCAGAATAGAAAGAAAGTGTGCTTTTAGGTTTAAATGAGGGGCTTGGAGGACAAAACGCATAAGTGCCGTTTTTGCTATTTCAAGAAATACGAGTTTGAAGTTTCAAAATTACATGGAAATTTCAAAGGAAGTTTAAACTCACTTTTTGATGCTTTAAAGTCGGATTTTAGTTGTGAATTTTTTACAGTATACATATACTTTCAAACTAGTTTTAGCTGAGTTCAGGAATATTTCAATTTTTTCAAAAACTGCACTTATGCACATTGTCCTCCAAGCCCCTCAAATGTAATTCAGCCATGTTTGATTCAGAGGATAATACGAGTGATTCTTAGAGGTTAATAAAACAAAATTTTGCTGTCATTTTTTTGGGACTTTTTTTCAACGTTACTTCAAAACTAAGAAAAAGGGTTTCCCAATTTGTAGGCTTTAACATTTTTTCAGCATTTTTCTTTAAAGTCGAACTTCAACAGTCGATGCTACTAGGGTACTGAATGTTTGGGTGTCATGTGCCTTTAATCCTCTTCTTCTTTCTCTCTTTTTTGTCTTAAAAAATGACTTCAGGTTCAAGGTTAAGCTCAAAACTCCCTAATGTATCAATGTAAATATAACTTTATGGACTCAATAAATAAAAAATATGAATATAAATGATTGTACAGAACTGAAATGAACTCAATTGAGAGTTCTACTAGAAAGATAAGAGCTTTTGAACGTTTTTAGAATGAAGGATGGAACCGATGCCTGTTTGATGCCCTTCAAGATCCGGGTACACATTGGCCTTCAGGTGTTTTAGTCAGCTGGGGGGAAGACAAGATTAACTGCTTGGTTTCCTGTATATTGTGAGGGCTCAGAAGTTTATTTTCTTGGTTGATTTTTATCGATAAAAGCTATTATACAGAGGCCCATAGCAATGAAACAAGAATAAAAAAAACCACACGCACACAAGACAGCAGGGTAAAGGTAATGGCAAAAGCCAGAAAACACTTTCTTTTGCTATTTGTTGGTTCCAGGCACGGGCTTATCGCTTATTTGATCAGTTATGAGAAGATACAGGGGTGCAATACATTAACTTAAAAAAAGAAGTTAATTATGAGAGAAGAGGAATAACAATGAAACAAGGAAAGCACAATAAAGAAATAATTTTTTAGGAAGCATTAGGAAGAAGAGGCTTCAAATACATACAATATAGAAATTGAGATTTTAGAGAGTCAAAAGTAATCGAAATGATTACCATTTTTTCCAGCTAAAACCAGTAAAAATGAAAAAGTGACTTGAAAAATGAACACTTTTATACCAAAACTCGCAGGGTGTAAAAGGGAATGATTAAAAGAGAACGAAAAATTGAAAGAAAGATGATTTTTGAATTATATGCTTTTGTGGTAATTCTGATGTTTGCATTGGTTAATTTTGAAGCCTACCATCCAAATTAGATTTTATCTGATGTAGAGTCAAAATAATACTGAAAAGAAAAAGAATTAGTTCTTTGGAGAGCTCTGATTCAATGTTCTGAGCAAAACGCTGAATAGAGTCACAATTACAAACAAATATAAGTGGGATGGTCTGACTCTGAAACGATCCATTTCTAAATAGGTCTCTAGCCAATGTAGAAATTGAAGCACTGCTTAACATAATGTGGTCTTTTCAAAATTTCGCGAAGAAAACGAATAAAACAACGCAAAGTCTGGAAGTCAACTCTTAAACAAGATATAAGCATTCAAAATTAACACTAGTTAAATGACAAAAATACAAATGGGGTGTTTAGTATCGTTTGACTTTCATTTCATTATTATTAAAATACTTGCTAGTATTTTGTTCAGGAGTTAATTTCCAAATTTTGTGTTGCGTGAATCGTTTTTTGCAAACAATTTTAAAAAGAAACTTGCACGAGTTTTTTCTACTTTAGACCTTGCCTACTGCTTCATTCTCATTCATGTAAGTTTTTAAACACTTTGAGACACAAATGGAACATTTAATTTCGAAGCAACTCTGGGGTGAAAATTTTTATTGGATTTCAAAAATCCCTGACCTGTGGTTGGGCAAAAGTTTTTGACTTTTCAAGGTTTTCAATCACTTATGCCGCAATCACATGCTGAATGTAGGAGCTGAATGTGGAAGACATCAGCCCAATGCCTGAATTTTGTGCGTGTTGCGCAAAATTCAGCATCGATTCTCAGCGATCATCGGATAATGTCGGATTTGTCTGAACTATTCAAATGGATTTTATATACATCTGGATGAAAATAGCTCGAATTTGCGAAATTTCAGCTGTTGAGAGATGACCTTTGACTTCCATATTCAGCTGCCAGAATCAGCGTGTGATTCCAGCATTACTTACGCAGCACTTGCCACTTGCACACCACTCTAAAATGTTTTATGAGTTTATGAGTGCAGAAAACAAATAGCGCCAAATGAATGGAACAGAACTCTCCAAAATATGGTTAGGAAAAACAGACAGTATTAACATAGAAGTTGAGACCCTCCACCTTAAAGCTGCAGCCAACAAAGAGCAATATTCCAACAACTCACAGATTCATCTTCCAGCCATTTACGCAGCTCTTTCTGTCGGTGAGTTGAAGTTCCCAGTAATCTTAAAATCTGTTCAGAACACAGTTCACGGATCGTGTCATTCGAAAAAAATGCAGGTTTTGAAACAAAACAAAAAATGAAAACACTACATGATGTGGTAAAAAGCTTGTGATGAACAATGCAGGATAAAAAAGAGAAAATGCAAACAAAAGCAACAAAGTCCATGATTAGATTGAAAGAAAATAGTCTCCTTTTGGAAAGTCTCACTGATGGAATGGAGCTCTTACATGCCGCAAGGAATTATGATTGAAATAATTTCCCTGTACAGTATAGTAATTTTACTGATTATTTTAAAGTGCCTATCTTTTAAGTGTGTAATTAAAGTGGAATTTGTTTTTCTTTATTATACTTTAGTTTTATATAATAAAAAATGATTTTACCATAGAACTCTTCCTCGGTTTCTTTCACTGACTGGAGGATTAAAAAATTAAAAAGTGGACCAAGTTTTAAAAAAATTCACTTTCAATGACAGCTCGAGTTTGAGGGTTCTGAGCTGAAGGATGCACGAACTCAGTGCTTCATAAATAAGATTATTGAACTTATATAACTTCATCTTGATTTTAAAAATTAAATACATTTGCTCTTCTTTTGTCACTGATGCAGTTCACCATAAAACTAAAGAATTAAAAAAATTGGATAATCAAATCAAAATTCATACTGAAAAAAAAGAAAAGAAAATAAGAGAAATCAAAATTATTTGTACGAACAAAAACTTCAATTAAAATCTTCTCCAAAGAAAAAGAGGAAAAAGATACAAGGATGCTAATAGCAAGTAGAGTGATGAGGTAGAACTGAAAAGGCAGGTCAGAGTAAAACCTGTAAGCACCCCCTCCCCCTTCATCTTGAGATAACGAAGTTGCTGGATTATTCTTGACAGCCAGCAGCAAAAAATTCAGGAGTAGATAATTACAGAATGACACACTAGCCCTGACTGGTAAACAAATTATTCTTTCAACTCTTTAACATTTTTGCAGGTACCTTTAAGACAAAATTATATCATTCATGAAAGCAAAAAACTCTGACACACAAGCAAATTATTTTTTTCTGACAGGTAGACGCAAACATTTGTGCTTTCACAGACAAACAGCAAATGCAAAAGTTCTTCAGTTCTTACACTGACTTGTGTGAGATACAGGGCGTGAATATTAGAGTTGACAAGGTTGCAGCGATGCCACAGTGAAGAGTACAGCTTGACTTAAAACAAATCCCTTAAGCCCCCTGCCCTACAAAAATTTGTAATACCGTATGGCAAGCTAAACGAGATTGGCTATACACCATCAGATAAGAGGCAAGTTGACATGCTCCATGTAAAATTTATCGAATTGGGTAAACTAAGACAAACTCCTTGTTTTCACAGCTCCCATAATTTGGTTTATGCCAAGGAAGAATATTTTTTGGTGAAACTTAAACCATTTTCAGTATGATTTTCAGTTTTATGCGTTAAACCTCACTCTGGAAAATAGTCATGACAGCAACCTTGTTTTTCAGCGGTGAGAATAGAGCTTAGACAGCAAAACATCAAGGATCCTCTCTTAATGAGAATACTGCCACTGTTTAGGAGATCAAAAGAACTTCCTAGAAACAGGATAAGCTTCTGCAATACAGAGGAGTAAAGTTCAAAATCAGCATTCTCCATTTTGCAACACTACAGGTAGAACAGAAAATGCATTGCTGCTCTTACCACAAGGAATTCCGTCTTGTCCACACGTTCATTCCCATCTGTGTCAAACATATTGAATGCTATTCGAAATCCTGATTGTGGTTCTGCGAAAAAAAAAACAGATAATTAATTGGCAAGTCCCATGAGGAAAAATTGAGTGTCTGATTTTCCAGGAAAGCAGAAGCTTCCTGACTTTGCGACAGGCTCAGTCAGGTGCCCGTTGCGTGAAATGAGGATACCACAAATGAAACAGGACAAAACAGAAGAACCCTATGCCAAATGCGGCATTTCAGCAATGAAAAAGGCCAAATTGTTGGGTAAAAAATTTTTAATTCTTATTTCAGTCTTTACGGGGAAGCTATCATGAATTCTGATTAAGAACGGAGGAAGGTCAGTGGACTTCCTTTGATTTTTTACCATATTGACAGTGTAAGTCCGCAATCACACACTGGTTGACCCCATGTATACTTCCAAATTCGAATCCTCTTCCCGCTGAGAAAGTACCAGACTATAAAATAAATTGTGTAGAGTCCGCACCAACTATGTTTACGTACTTTTAGACTGCAAAAAAAGATCGTCTGACGTTACTTTTGCATGGAAAGTAAATGCAAGAATCAAGATGGTAGATCTTCTGTCACAGTCTGAAGGTGTGTAAACTTAGTCGGCACTGACTCTAAAAACCTGCAGTTTCTATGAGACTCTGATAGGGTTTTATGCTCTAAATTTTTAAACAAAACACTGAAGCTATTTTTCTGTATAAGATTAATTTGCATTTGATAATTGAGTTTACAACAAATTATCAATTTTAAGAGAGTATATTAATCTTTTGTGATTGTGTAGATTAATCAACGAAATATTAACGTTGCTTGATTTGGAATCAAAGTTATATCTTTGAGGTTGTGACTGTCTAAGTGGACTAAAGGTGTAGGACTTAAGGTGCACAAGCCCACCGTGCAAGTTTTCAACATGATGTGAAAAAAACGTTGTATTGTCAAGTGCAACATGACATTCCATCATCAGAACTCTAATTGGATTTACTTTTACTGATTGTTATTCCGTCTTTGGTCACCGAATCGCACACCTTAAGTGGATTGTCTTTAATGGATTTTGAGTCAATGAAAAGTAAAGGAAACAAAAGTTCTTAGAACCATTTCTAGAATTAACAAAAAGAAACACTCACTTGTGAGGATGGATAATAAGAACAAGTACTCAGTGTACGACACAATTCCTGGAAGCAAAAGAAAAGAGGCGAGAAAAAAATTAAGGATCTGACAAATTAGAATGATAAAAAAAGCTAATAAGAATGCTTAACAAAGCTAAACTAAAACTTGGGTAGGATGCTGATACAAAATTTTTCACTTTCAAAATTTCCAAATCAAATTTTTTTTCTACTTTTTTTTCTACTTAAAGGGTTTGAATCAACTTACCAGTTCTATACATCATCGCTCCTCTGACGGTAACAGCTTTTTGAGCTGAACTATGATGTCCATATGAATACTGTTTTGAATTAACACAGCTTACAGAGCAAAACTGATGAGCTAGTGTGTTTTGTTTTTCTGCAATAAGGGCTCAAAATTTACTTTCTCTAAAATATAGGAATATAAAGGGTGAAAGAAAAATTATAAAAAAGAGAACTTTGATCAAAGACTAATGTGTGTATGAGTAATAAGAGTTTAAAAATACCTCCGTCTCTTAGATTTCTGAAGAGATGTGTAGATCCTTTATTTAAAGGTGGAGTGGAGTCCTTAATTCCCTCAAGTTCCTTAGATGTTATGACCCTTCTCTTCAGGCGAGCTAAAAATGAAAAGATGTTGTACGATTAATATAAATTTGAAAAGTAAAGAGAAAAACATATTATGACAGGATGGAGATCCTGAATGATTGATAACAAATGAACTGAGTTATGCCTTGGAGAAAAATTGAGAGATGTCTTCAATAGAGTCTCTTGACATTATTACACACCAAAACATAGGTACAGAAAACAAAGATACAGCACCTAGAGATGAAGTTAGTAGAACTTGATAATGAAATTAATGGTATTTCTGAGATGAATAATGAACGAAACGTCTTGCGTTCTTTATACCTAGCCTGTGTATATTTCCTTTTAGTGAGGACAAATTCGAAATTAATGAAAGAATTATTTTCTTTTTTTTATCTTGCGAAGTACAATGTTTATTCCAGATTGAAGAAAGGTTGGGACTTCAATTCAAAGATGCTTCTACGCACACCAGACAGGAGGGCGGACATTTTCTTGATTTACTGATAAGTAGTAAGTCAATTTCCAGATGGAAATAGAAGATTTCAGATAGACGAAGAACAGAGAGGCAGGTACCCTTACAGAGTTGTGACTCTGGTAATCTTGTTTTAAAGAGGGAGGGGGGGGGATTTATAAAAAACTCACGACGTGGCTCCTCTTCAACAAAAGACTCCAAAAAGTCCTGCGGTGTCATGTACAGCTGGCCATCATACTCTACGGATGCAAACTTTATAAAACGACGCTCGCGTGATGTCAACTTTACAGTTTTGGCAATAGGGTCTTCTTCTTTCTGAAAAAAGACAGAAGACTGTAAATTAAGGTGTGATAAAGTTACCTCATTCCTTACATTAAGAAGGTTAACTGGTAACGCAGACGGTGGATTAGAAGAAAATACCACTATTTCACTTTAATTTTCCTTGATGAATTTGGGGCTGCATATTTCCGTCTGCACTTCGATTGAAGATGTGTATTATCTAATAAAATTCACACCAAATAAGTTTACGCACTTCCAGATTGCAACAGAAGATCGTCTGATGTCTCTTTTACGAGTGAGATAAATGGAAAAATCAAGATGGCAAGTATAAAATTACTTGGCTTGGACTCAACGAAGATAGCATGACAGACTTTGAAGATACCATCTGACAGGAATATCCGTGTTCTCTCATACATTCCACATATTTGCAAAGAACAATGCGCCGAATACAGTCAATTTCAGGGAAGTCTTATCCTTTACAAGTACGAGAACTCCAAGACTCTTAAGTAGATTTGTTACAGAAACTAAATCCATTCGGTAATTTGACATTAACTTCCTTTTAGTCTATTTAATTCTTTTACTGGAGGCGTTCACCGGTGTCAATCTGGAAGTTACGTGACTACAACTTGAGACCCTCAGAAATTCTAGTGCTTACTTGCCATTGATGCCTGGCAGCATGAGCAACAGATTGGGCTTTGCCTTGGCATGCAGATACCATATAACACTCAGTCGATACAGTCAGTGGGTTATATTGCACTGAGACTGCTGATAATCGTTAGAGTTCCTAATTGACCTGGTTTCGTTCATTGAAACTGAACGGTCCATAAATCTAAGAAAATTACTGACCTTCTTAGATTTGTAAGCATGTACTGCCGCTCGTGACTGAAATGTTGAAATCAAAAGCCATGCCACACTAGCACTGAAAACGCACGCTACACCTTTGGATAATAATGAAAACTGCTTTCTGGCACTCGTAGATGTCAAGGTTCTCGTGGGTATGATGTGTCTGGTAGCTATGGTACAACACCGTAACGAATTTCTGAAGATGATAGATGACATTCTCACTTTCACAAGCAACAATTCTGTATCATGGGGGAATTAATTGACCATCAAGAAAGAAAATGATTCTACTTATGCATTTCAAACTATGGGGACCTCCATGGAGGATTTCACTTGCATGGCTAATCGCTTAAGGAGGAAATACTGTAAGAAATCTTGAATGTACTGAGGGAAACAATGTTAGTAAACTAAACTCTACGCAAATGTACCAAATCGCGATTTCTTGCTATTAATGCAATCAGTACAAAAATTACAGAAAAACAAATGAACTAGCTCGCTGGCTTCTTATCAGAAAAAATTAAACAGTCAAAATCAAAACAAACAGATGATCGGTCAGTGTTGCCGAGCTGTGACGCATTTTAACTACTTGGCGGATCTTTGAAAAATCCGGATTTTCTGCGGATATTGTTTGAAAATAAAGATTTGTGTCGTACAAAGATGCCTGTATCGGTTTATTACGTGTTCCGTAACTTCGGCTATGTTGCGTGTTGCTCACAACATAGCCCTTGCCTTGAAGCACCACTACAAAAAAAAGACAAACGGAAACACAATACGCGCGTTTATGACGGCGCAGAGATACAACTATTCGTACCCGATGGATGTCCGTGCTGCATCTCAAAAATTGAAGGCGCGATGGCGCAAGGCGTGAACTCGCATTGCTCCGCTCTGTACTGCCAATGAGTTGTCACTCAGATTCGGGGGAAAAGTTTAAAACGAAACCTGATTAGGTCTCTCCCATCTTCGGTTGTATTGCTCCGGCCTTGTCTCCACGGGAAATTTTCTCGGGATTCGTCCCGGGGAAAAATTCCACCTGCGAAGTCGGGAAAATATTGAGTCTGTCAGTATTTCTCTCAGTGAGCACCAAATATGGTCCTTGTAGAGATATCTGAAACCAACTGAAAGAGGAGGAAGAAGTGAAAGCAATTTGTTCGTGTTTGTTTACTTAAATTGTTATATTGTTAATCGTATTCATTATTATCTTAATCCAAGTTAAATACTCGATTTTTACTAACTTATTTTCCCGCGCAAACTTTTCGCAGGGGCGTGAGAGCCTCGTTCCGTGGAAACGCGGTAACTGGAAAAAATCCCGGAGGGCTTATCCCTGCCATTCGAACTTAGGAAAAATCCCATGAAAACGTCCCGTTGAGACAAAGGTCTCACGTAGCCTTTGAAGTGACACTACATATAAGACAAACAGAAATAAGCACAGTAAGGAGAAGGACGCGCATTGATGACGGCGCAGAGATACAACTATTCGTACTCGATGGATGCCCGGGCTGCATCTGAAAAATTGAAGGCGCGATGGCGCGAGGCGTGGATTCGCAATGCTCCATTCTATACCGTACATTGCCAATTAGGTGTTGCTCAAATTAAAGTCAAAAAATGAGGCCCGAATACGTCCCTCCCATCGTCGGCTCAAACTCGCTATTGGCACTCGATTTTTTTTTATTCGATGACTGATTCTTTTTTTAGGATATGTATTTGTAGACCTATATCCAAAGTTCGTATGTAAGGCACCAAAAGAAAGAGATGGTTGGGCCGATTGGACCCGCGGCTTAGGATTTTTGGGGATAGTTGTCAAAAGAAATTTCCTGACACTCGATTTGAAATTTCATGAAAACTGAAATTTTCACTCTTCGACAATTAATTTAAGACTTGGAGATACCACGTATGTGAGGCATCTAGTTTGAGACAGGTTACGGTACGAAGGAATTAAGTATTTTTCTTCACGGCGCGGAGTCGGGAGGTATGGAGGAGTCTTGTGGCTTAAGCGTTTCATCTAAGCGTCACGTTGACGATATTAATAGACGCTTGTATTTTAAGAAAGAAAATGTAACTTTATGGAGATATCCTTTTAACTCGAAGGGACGAGAGGGGTCATAAATTCGGATACCCTAAACTCAAGTAGGTAATTCTCTTTTGAGTTAAGGCGCTCCCCTCGTGTTGTTGCTTGTCTTAGATTCCAGTTCGTCGTTTCTTGGACGAAGGAACGTAACTCCAATCCAAGGTTGCAACATTGACTCAAACGATTCAGTTTTTACAGAAATGTACCTGTGCAATTTTTGCCCAAAATTTGTCTGATTTTTGTGTGAGAGCAAATGAAAAATCAGTGAAATTTTCAATTAGAATTATCAAAAATTTTCCTTGTAAATATGGAATATGTGAGGGGAAATTCGGCAACATTGAATTGAAGTTACGTTCCTTTTTGAGAGGGACAACGAGTTGAGCCCACTTATTGTTTTATTTCTTTTAAGCGTTCCGTTTGAGCAAGCTCGGTGTATAGGCGGATCCAGCGATTTGGCAACATTGTCTTAACTCCATTTAAACCTATGGAAAAGTATCGATTCTTGGAGGGGCCAGGTGCTGCTAAAATAATCGATTATTTAGCACAGGTTTAAATGGAGGAAATCCGGTGTTGCCAAATTGCTGGATCCGCTTCCCCAGATGAAGGCAAGCTGCACTCATACATACGCGTGTGCATTTGTCCACGAATCAAAATTACTTTTACGAATTAATTTCATTTGCATTTCTCCTTTTTGAATATTTGATTTACACGGCGTGTTTGTAAAGTAGGGAAACATTTGAGTTTGTTAGGAGCATGAGTATAGTAGCAAAGCGCCCGAAGAAAAGAGAAGAAAAAAACGCAGGTGTAGGTATGTAGGAAAATATTTATCTCATACAAACGTATTTCATACCAACACTTTGATGTAACTTTTACGTGGAAAATGTTTAACCTACATAACATTTTTTTGAAAAATAAAACATGAAAGATATCAATTACATAACTGATGATTCATAATTAGCGACCCAAAGACAACTTGTTTACTTGAGGCCGGGGGGAAGACATAGAGGCAATTGAAACAATAATAGTTTCGACGTGGCGTATAAACTAAAAATATGGCGTCTGGTCCGAGTGCGCATCAATGACAAACCTAGAGAAAAACTCTCCTCTCCCAGGTTTCGACATTTTCTCGAAGACATGAGTAATAATTCCACTACATTTAGCAATTAAGGACTACAATTTCTGGCTCGGTGTGGAAACAACATATATACAATTATTTTCCCTATGCACTTACGCGCTTTTACGGAGGAGTCAGAATTCGTAGCTCCTAATTACAAAATGTAATCCAGTTATGGCCGTTTGATCTGGAGACTTGAACAGGTGGTCATGAAAGAGAACTAAATTGAGTTTGCCGGCCAAAATCTTTGATTGCTTCTTTTCTTAATTTTAGACGTATTTGTATTAGCTTTCTGCGAGCACGCATTTAACCATCTGTGTCAAGGTGTTAATGTTAAAATGAATGCCATAGGATAATGCATAGTTTGTCAAGAAGCACGTCTTTTGGCGCTGGCTTCCCATGATTTGATATTTTTTTAGTAGCCAAATCTTGTTTGTATTTCTTCGCATTTAAATATTTTTCTTGTCTCGAACCAATTTTCATAATCATAAACAGGGTTTATCGCTGCATATTGGCGGCGTAATTTGCCGAAACTTTGGACCTACATAGTAGATCCTAAATATCTCAAGCCAGGTTGACCGCGCAAATAGACCTCGCGGCAAATTACTCGTGCAGCAAAACTACTGCTATCAAATTTATCATAAACCAATAAAGGTACAGCAATAAAATGTAAACAAAAAAATGTTAATAATCCTGCTGATTGGATGTTGAATACCTACACTTCCTTCACTAAAAAACTACACAATTTTTGTAGCCGCGCCGTATTTATTGATTAAGCATAGTTCTTTGGCATGCAACTATTCTAACCCCTGAGTAGGATTCTGGCCAATGCAGTCAAATTGAAGGCGCATTGCTTTTGGCGACTCACCTTCATTTATCGGGCGAAAATCCAACGATTGTATCGAAGGATTTTCGTAGAGGCTTGCTGGTATATCCCAAGGTGGATCTTTAGCTTTTGCTTATGGTGCATTTTGTGCACGATCTTTGTAATTCAAATTTTAAGTAATAGGTGAATTGTTTCGGGAAGATTAAAATTTTAGCCTGTTCTTAAGGAATGTTTGTGCCGAAAATCTTCTTCCGAAAGTCAACAGTACTCTTTCCAATTAAACATCGATATTGATGCATTAAGATCGGCTGAAAAATGGAGACAGTATACTGATTTTGGAAAAATTATTTTCAGAGCAAACATTCTTTATTGATTGATCTACAGACTGAAATTTTGATTTTCGCTAAATAGATACTCAGTATAATGATTAAAATTTAAATATATTACTCCTAGTTAGAATGCATTACGCGATAGCTGATAGATCCAACTTAAAAGTCAACATTGAACGAATTTGTTTCACTGCTACTGATTTTGGAGTCAGCTTTTGTGGTGGTTTTTTTCTTAACCCAACGTTAAAGATTCAACTACGCGGCGGCGCAGCACATATTGCTGGGGTACACGCAGAGGTAGGTGCGCAGGATAAATTTACTTTACTAAGGAAAAACATCATGCGAGTCTTCAGACGTTGTCAAATTTCTTTTGATAAAATACAAATTTTCAGAGAAAACTATGAGCTTATTTTTTCTCCAATTTTTCTATTGGTCTCATTCTCAATCAGATTTTAAATAAACCTGGTAATTTCAAAAGAAAATATTTATGACTTTTCTTAAAAATACACATTTTATGGGAGGATATTTGGACGTCTTTCTGCCAAACAGAACTATGTGCATTATAACGTAAGTCCTATTAAGCATATATTCTTATAGGTCTCAGGGCTCATGTCTTAATGCATAAAGTTCTGTTTAGCAGAAATGCGTGCATTTGGCAGCTCTCGAATAATCATAAGGCGTTTTTACTTAGCCCGGCAGAGATGCTCCGGGGAAGGGGCGTGAGTCATCGGGGGCAGACACAATGATCAAACTTGGGCGGCAATATCAAAGATCCTGCTCGGTCCCCCGCCGAGTGGGCGAGGGCAGGCGACAACCCCAAAAATAAAAACCATCCCTTGAGCAGTCTCTCTCTGTCTTCTTATGTTTCAATTATTCGCAGTCCCATTCAGAATTGTTGTTCCCAGTTTTGACACAAACGCATACTTAGCAAGGAGAAGGGCTCTCCTCCTGATTCACAGCCTGCGGTTACGAAATCCGAGATTTCCTCCTTTGTGATAATACGATGGCTGCCCAGTTACCAAAAAGGAACCGAATTTCATCCTGTTGCTGACTAACATTTGACCGACTTTTGCCACTTTCCTTCCCACCGCTGTCACAGAGGATGTACTCTAAACGCAGTGTTAGCTGCATTTCTAGCTCCATTTCTTACGGATTTTGTGATTTCTACAGGACAAAATTTAGACTGTTTATAGAAATCGACGAAGCTATGCAGGATCAGTAACACTTAAGAAGAAAAAAACATCATTTTACCCAATTGACAATTCTCATATACCGATCCGCTAATATTTCAGATCGTTTGTCAGGAGAACTAGAAATTATGATCTGACTTTTTTACTCTTGTGAAGAATTAAAAGGTTACTTTATGTTTTGCTCAGCTTGCTGTCCGTGGATCGATCAAAAAACCAGTGAGTCGATCGACTAAACCGTGAATCGATCGATAAACGTGTAGGTCGATCGATAAACATGTAAAACGATCCCCTGTGAAATGGTCGAACCCTGTGAATATGGATCGCAAAAGCCGTAAATTGATCGACAAAGCTGTGAATCGATCGAAAAACCCGTGAATCGACGGACAACTCCGAGAATTGATCGAATTTTGTCGATCGAATCAGTGTCGATCGAATAGAGATAAAAAATCGCGACGCGTGTAAGACTCATAGACTGATCCTAATGGCGTTATGTCTATTGATGTTAATGCCGTTCCATTAAAAGCGGGCAAAAACGTCAGTGGAGAGGCGTGAATCATCTACGATAAAGAATCGATTATTACAGTGTTCGTCAAGAACATGCAGACAATCGATCCTTTTCTATAGGTTTAAATGGCGTGAAACGTCGACTATCGATAATTTTCCATTTGAAGCTACGATAAAGAATCGATTATTATAAGGTTCGTCAAGAACACGCAGACAATCGATCCTTTTCCATAGGATTAAATGGAAGATTGATCAATTCATCGCTAAGCACGCCAAGCCACCGAAAAACGTAAACATGAGAAACGTGAGGTAAATCGTGATTCAACGGTCCGCGTAATATCGACAAATCATCATTTACAGAGAATGCATACAACTTTAATGCGCGTCTTGATTTACAATGCTCCTTGTGGAAGGCCGAAAATGCCCAAGATCGGATCGGAACTAGCGAGGATGTTGAAAGAACGCCCTAATTGAAAGGGTTGCCGGGAAGAATTCGGGTCGTGCCGGAGTGCAGGCGCAGGGGGTGAGTGCAAGCGGCGCAGGGACCCGGGAGATAATTTATCGTCTCAATTATGTTACAATTAATTAAACCACGTTCACACTTGTTCGGGCTCTGTTATTGTTATGCTTAACGTTGCGTTAGACGCATCTAAGTGGAGGCAGGTCTAATTTGTGATCGCCGTCTCCAACGAGGATTGTTGAGATTCTTGGATTTCCATTGGGTGAGCCATCTTACTCGTATTTGATATTTGAAACGACTTCACCGGATCCAATGTTGCCGGACAGCTTGTTCATCTACAGGTCTCGATACACGATCAAATTCCGAACCAACTCCGATCAAAGTAGACCAGTTGATGACTGATGGTCACCATGCAACGGTCCTCTTTGATCAAAATTGGACGGGGTGTTAAATTTTGATAAGAATGGAGTGCCGCCGTTCATCATTTCTTGCCACACGAAACATTTCTGCCAGGTTTTTATTTGAAAATCAGGCGAAGTAACGGTTTTAAGACTGATGAATCCAGACACTTTAATGGTAATTGGTTCGGGAATTTGATCGTGTATTGATGCCTCATACCCAAGTAAAAGGTGAGTATGTATACACTCGTTCTAAGTTCACACGCCAGGACACATTGGTAATTGCATTAAACATGTGTTCGTGTCCCTTTGAAGTTAGCTAGAGATTTTAAATAGAGGTGACACTTCTAATGAAAGAACTTGGAAGTGTATGATGACAATGCAATGCGTCCGGTGAGCTATTTTTGTTCTTGTTTCCTTCAAGCTGTATTGTTGCAAAACTTAAATTATTGCGCAAATTTGTCTTGAATGCAGGAATTGCAGATAGATCCCACTACTTCACAAGATCCACCTCCCCCATGTTACTTAACATTTGTTGGCAAAATGTTTAGAAAATATTCTTGAAATTTATAAGGAAAATCAAACAAAATTTTGCGCAGTAACGATATCTGTCATGTCACAATCCGCAGTATGTCGCGGCAGTGTAGTTTCAATATTGAAACACCACTATTGCTGCTCCTGTCAGCCCAGTTTTGCCTAGTTCATAAATTGAAGGCAAACATGTGACATGCATTCTCGATAAACCAATTTTTATGCAGCACGTCACTATTTGTTTAAACGATTCCGCCTACATTTGAGTCATTCCACATTTATAAAAATCTCCAAATATTTTCATTAGTAGAAAACAAAATGAAACCTATTTGCATGGATGGTAGTCGAACATTTTCATAGTAAAGAAAGCGAACAAAATTAGCGATACATATTAAAAATTTCCCAGGCCACGTTTCAAACTCTTTTCCCTCCTTCTTACATGAATAATTTTTTGGCGATAGTTTAGATGAAACCAAGCAAGTTTGAGCATTATTTGCAAAATGATTGTCAGCCGAAATCGAGAACGATGTTTTATTGCTTCGCCTGCATTTTGTGAAGTCGGCAAAAGCGGATACATCGGCGCCGAAATACCTTCCAGCCAAAATATCACAAGCGCCATGCGACGGTTGAAAATTTCCGCCGTTGATAAATTTCTTTGTAGAGAAATCATTCAACGAAGCTGCCCGAAAATTTCACCGACTTTTTTTTGTGCTGTCCATGAAATTCGGTAAAATTTTCAAAGACAATCAACCAAAAATTTCTCCGTAAAAAAATAAAAAGGCGACGGAAATTTTGACACTTCGCATGGTACTTTTGATACTTAGACCGGAGGGTGACGATATATCATGAAAAATGAATTTTCACTGTCCAGTATAGGGAGGCATGAAACGTAAGAAAGAAATGAAGAATAGAAATTTCAGTGAAATATTTCGAAGCTGTGAAAGATTTCATATTTTCCATGGGCTAGAGTATGCAACCCGCACTCAAACATACTTCACCTTGCGAGACATGAAAAGGAACCAATATTTTTCAATATCTTTACACTGAGAAAAAAAGCTACGGGCTATATGGACATGCCGTCCGTTCAGGGCCCAGAGGCCGAAACTACCGGGTGCTGGAGTCGTAGCTTCGATTACTCCGGGTGCTACACCCGGAACTTTCGGCCTTTGAGCCCGGAACGCGGACGGTATGTCTATATAGCCCGAAAGTACGACTTCCACGGCCGGAGTAATTTTTTCAAAGTAGTAAATTCGTGAAATTTCATTAAATATTTAACGGGAAATTTATTTAATTTTTCATGAAATTTTGCCACCCTAGTCCAATAATGTAAAGTTTCATTTCGCATCTCTGAGCTTGATCGAGTGACGAGTGTGCGAGAGTGTCGTGATGAGGCGGCTCAAAAATTAATTCGATTAAAGATCGACATGAGACGAGATCGACGTGTGACGAGAGCGATCGGAGCTCGCTCAAGCGGCCGAATTTGGAGCCGACAAACTGGGCGCGAGCACCAGGCGCGCTGCTCCTTACAGCAGCCCGTCCACGCCGGACCCAACCGGCCCGGCTTAGTAGTTGAATCTATCTCCAAACATCCACGCATGTCCCCAATTCCGCTCCGCCGACGCTCTAACTTCTCGACTAAATCCCCAATTCCAAAACCCCTAAATTCAAAAATTTCAACCCCCACAATTTTTTTTCGAATTTTCACCTGCACTTCCTTCGCTGGATTCAAGTTTTCGCAATCGGAGTTCACACGTCGACCGATTTTCCCTCGGCTACATTCGAATTTTTCTGTTAATTTGTTCGAAAAGGAAGACTCGGGACCCCCCACAATTTTTTTTCGAATTTTCACCTGCACTTTCCTCGCTGGATTCAAGTTTTCGCAATCGGAGTTCGCACGTTGACCGATTTTCCCTCGGCTACATTCGAATTTTCCGGTTGATTTGTTCGAGACGGAATACTCGGGAGCTGCTGTTTTTCAACGTTTGTATCGGTGTATGAAATTTTAACGTTCAGAGAAAACTGATATCTCACTTTTCCGGATGTGGACATCTATATTGGATCTGTTCGGTTCGATTTTTCACCGGTAATTTTATCGGGTTCTCGGCCCGTGAATATTTTTTCTATTTTGATTTATTTTTCACGTGTTAATGCAAACCTGAGACCAACATCGTAGGCTCTCGTATATTGCGACGCGCGGTTATGCTTCGGGTTTCAGACCTTTGAAATTCGATATTTCGTGATGGTTTTTCTTCTGAAGAGTTTACCAACCCTGACAGTGGTATCAGTGGACAGTTTGGTGAGAACGAGCTTGTGAAAGATCCAAGGATCGAGATTTTAAAAATGGCCCGACAGTCTCGCCGGCCTTGTGGTGGTTTTTTCGAAATATCGGAACACGTCCTCTGCCTCTGGAAGTTAGTCGAACTTTCCACGCGGCCGCCGGGCGGCGATTCGTGAAATGTGAAATCTCCTGGTGCGGAATCCGATACAGTGCCGATCTTACTCGAGCAGTTCGAGATTCGATCTATCGATTTATCGAGTGTGCGGAAATGTGAATGCGCGCGGGAGAGGATAAGAAACACGGGTGCAATTTTTGAAAGTTCAAGTTTTTGGGTCCGATGCGGCGATGGATGTGTTTTGCGGGGTGCGGAAAAGTTGCCTGAAGGGATAGCATGATGTGGGGCGGGGGGCGGATAGAGTCATGGTAAAGGGGAGGTTGGTGGTTGTGCTTCTTCTTCTCACTCTCCTCGCCACCGATTGGCTAGTGCTCTCTGCGCCGATTAGTAGTTTCGGGGGTTTGTCGCACCTCACCGGAACAGCACGCAAGATTAGACTCTACGTCAAGAACAAATTTCTCCAGATCCTGCCCGACGCCACCGTCAACGGCACGACCGAGGAAACTCAATACAGTGAGTCAATAATAAAATCTTACTTGTTTTTATTTTCAAAATACTCGGAGCGATTATATGCAAGGGGTTTGTTCGTGAGTTACTTCAAGTTTCCTCCTATTTGACCCATGAAAATTGAAATCATCACTTTATAACGTGGATCTAAGACATTGGGGGGG
>NW_017553907.1:2104187-2156478 GCF_001854935.1 Bemisia tabaci
GGGGGTTGGGGGTTGGAGGTTGGAGGTCGGGAGGTAGTAGCGGCACCTCACCAGGAACGATCTGAATAGTGCAGAAAGACACTCTGCCACAGGGAAATGGGGGGAACTCCTCTAACTTCAAAAGGGAGCCGAGGGAACCTTTCCAGCTTTATTGTGTCTCGCTGGGACAATTTTGAAATATCAGTCTCGGGCGCAATTTTGCGCGGTAAGTATCTATTCCCCGAAAAATTGTCTGAAATACAATTTCACTTTATACATTGCAACAGGAGATTTCCTTTATTTTCCGGAGGAGGCCAAGCAAATTTTGGGGAAGAGAGAGCCCCTCTCCCCAGTTCCACCTATGACCAATGGCTGTGGATGCGTGAAGCTACACTTCCAGGCTAAATTTCGTGTCAAGATAATTTTTGTTTTCTTTTTTGATCTCGCTTAATCCGATTAAATTCTTATAATTTTTCAGTCAGGGGTTGAGGATGAATTACCTCGTCGGGGAAAATTCCGCTTTTTTTCTTTCTCTCTCTCTATTTTTTTTTTAATTGGTTGGAGGTCCATTTTGCTTTGCGATTTGCCATTTCAATTCAGCATTATTTCTAATTGATCCACGGTCAAAATTTGCATATCACCGGATGTAGATGAAACGATCATGGTGTCAAGAATTTTCTGAAAAATTTCATATGGTTATAAGCCTTCCGCTAAAGTACACAGCATGGAGTTCCAACCTTTTTTGGCCACGGGCCACCTTGCCAGCGTAGATCGTGGTCCACAAATGAAATTCGACGTCGTCATAAAGTGGGGAGGGCATACCTGATGTGAAAAACCATGAAAAAGAAAATCGAGCAATTTCTTTACTAGGCTCCGCGGCCCAACAGTCATCCGTTTAAGTGTCGTCGGTTTATATACGTAGAATTATTAGAAGTAAGTAATAAGATTTATTCCGGATAAAGTTTGACTGTTATCCACTAAAATACCCGAAAAGTCTAATTTACAGGCTATTCAGCTGGCGTAATTTGCCTGAATTTATTTTCCCTCGTTATCGGCTAGAACAACAAAAAATTGACCCTCGTCAAGGAATCATGGTTCATTTGAGATCATTATATTTACCACTTAAATCCACCCTTCGAAAGCCTCCTACCAACTCCCGGGAGGAATCCCGCGCTAAGGAAGAACGTTTCATTTCATTTCCATTTCACCGCGAAAAAAGTAATGTTTATTCTTCAAAACTTTCAGATATTTCAGGCGAAATTGTGTCTGAAATTCTCTGAAAAATTGGAGGGAAAAATGGACGTATTTCTGGCAAACGAAACTATGTGCATTATGACGTGAGCCCTGTTATGCATATATTCTCATGTGTCTCAGGGCTCATGTCTTAATGCACATAGTTCCGTTTGGCAGAAATATGTCCAAATATTTGTAAGATTCCCTGAAAATCCACATTTTATTAAGGGAAATTTGGCAAGTTCAAAGATTCATACAGAGCTTTTCCCTCAGCGCTGCGGTGTTCTTCCTGAAATTTTGCAAAGTGCATGTATAAAATCCCACTTTCTACCTATAGGAAAGGCTCAGAGTTTCCTCATACAATATGACTCTGGTTGTTAAAAATAAGCAAGGATATAAGGGAGGCTAGAGATCCCCACGAAATATATTTCAAAGGGGGTGGACTGGTTTTATTGGTCATGAGAGGGAAACCGGAAATCCAACGAATCAAAACAATTAACGACTTCGCCGTTGCACGATTCAAATTTTACTTTTAATCCTCTTAACGATTGTTCCATAGTGAAACCATCAAAAACTCTAACCTCGAGTCGAGCATTTAATGAGGTAGTTCCAAGGGTCGGTCCACCTGATTTTGCCAACCGCGTATACCTACCCCCTCTAATTTATGTGCTGAAGACAGAGTATTTTTGTTCAAGCTCCAAGTCTCCCCGTTAATTTTCGAAAAACACTCTCCTGACGATATTTCCTGCAGCAAATGTAGATCAGCCAATTAAAAAGTCGTAAACCCGGAATGTTACCGACTCTTGTAATGTCACAAAGCGCGTCTTCTAGAGGGTGGATCTGTTCCCCTTTCATGTAGAGCGTCGTAAAATTATTTATTTAGTCCTTACATCCATGAACTTACCGCTCTCAATCCGCGGCGTACTTTGCGATGTATCGATTGCTCTGTCATTTAAACCCATGGGAAAGGATCGATAAACAGGTCGTTCGCAACGAACACCTTAATAATCGATTCTTCACCATAGCTTCAAATGGGGAAATCCATAATCGATCATTCACGCCTCGCCGTTGCTCTCAATGAAGGCATTAATGCTATTCTTGAGCTCTCATAAATGGCTCATATTCTTTGAAGCATGCTATGAGCGATGGAAAGGTTTCGCGCTCCGTTTCGAATTGATTTTGAAGAGTTATTGTTTTAGAGTGTGTGAGTGTGAATTTGAATGTGTACCCGAGAATATAGGGATAACTTGAACGGAGACCGTCAACTAGAATATTGTTAAAATTTTCATTTGATAATCCTTAAAACTGTTCCCGAAATAAAATTGACGCAATATTGCTATCATCATACCCACACATCATTACATAATGAGAGTGTTTGATGTTACCTTGATGAATTTTACTGTTGTCCGTGTAAACAGAGTGTCTAAGGGTTAAAGGATCGGACTGTACGAGCGTGTTGTATGGGTCAAGAGA
The DNA here is from genome assembly GCF_001854935.1 of Bemisia tabaci. Taxonomy (NCBI): domain Eukaryota; kingdom Metazoa; phylum Arthropoda; class Insecta; order Hemiptera; family Aleyrodidae; genus Bemisia; species Bemisia tabaci. Next base: position 2,106,873 of record NW_017553907.1, read on the forward strand.
AGACTTATTTCTTCTTTAATGTTTGCTCTAGGAATTACCTTCAGTCGTAGGTACTGTCTCCCAATTTTTTGGGGAAATGCATAATTTTTTCTGAATTTAGCAACGGTTATGAACCAAAACTTTTAATATTTACTCATAATTTTTGGGCTAAGCTCATCAATGATGAAGTTTTTTTACCGTAGAGGATCCAGGGCCCCCTGAAAACCCCGCTCAACTTCGAGACTTTAATATTCTTCAGGTCATTAATGGATTTATAAGCGCCAAAAATGCTGGAGATTTCTCATGATTGAATTCGATCCATTACCACTGCCAAAATTTAAAAACTACTATTTTTCCAGTAATTTTTTTTTGGGGGGAGGGGGCAGCGCCGACTGGCGGTTTTTATTGAAAAAACATTGATGGGAGGAGGGGGTTTTATTTTTACCCATTGAATATTTTCCCGCAGTCTAATCATTTAATCCAGGGACACCCCGAATATAAGTAACATGGGCCTCTTTCCGCCTCCCCCTGCTCCTCCCTATCTCTCTCCCTCTTTCCGCCTTCCTCTCTCCCTCTCTCTTCGCTGCAATGTGCTACGTGCAGAATCGTACATTGGTTCATGGATTCAAGTAGGAAGGAATGTATTTGATTTGGCTGGGCGCGTGAAATTCATACATGTTTCGGTCGGTCAATGACCTTGCAGCCTCACCCTCCCATCGCGCCGGTCTAATGCAATAACTCGATCAGAAGGCAAATTAGTGACCGTAGCTCATAAGCACTTTCGCGTTCTAGAAGGACGTGGATTCTTCCTTTTGAATACGTTTATTTCAATGCGTCAGAATCCTTTCCGTTTTCTTTTAACCACACCGCTCTCAGGTGTCCGCCGGGATCCTACTAAAATTAAGTCGTCGAAAATTCGGAAAATTTTGACCACTTAGTTCAACAGCCGCATCCATCAAATCGAAGAGACCATCAAACTCAACCGAGAGACGGGCAAGGAGAGACAAAGCTTGCACCAAACATGTTCATCTATTCTCATAATTAGACAAATAATGGCCGCAGTGATAATTATTAATGGGCATCGGCCTTTGTTGATATTTATGACTTATGGCAGCGGAATGTGAGGAATTCGGTTCTGTGCGGTGGAGTCTCTTTTCCGATTCAGACTAGGCAGTCTTCGGGGAGAGGGAAACATTTCAGACGAGGCGAAATCGGTGGCGTTTTCATTCTGGTTACTTATCTTGATATTTTCTTCATTCCGAAAGAGACTGCGACTCGCAACAGTCGTCACAGCTGAGTTATTATGACTTAATATCTTGTGTTCATAACATCTAAACTATGATCTAAACGGCCCGTGAGTTTTCTTCAGGCGGCACTCATGTTAATTATTAATATTTAATAAAATATAGAAGGAGTCGTGTTCCGAACGCTCCTAATACGGTGTGGGGGCCTGGGGGAAAAAAAAGAATAATATGACCAAGTGCGCGCTGAAAAAAAAATCTCGGTGTATTTACTAAGAAAAGGGTAAAATTACCAAGAATTCAAGGTTCTATTTGCTCCCAGTTTTTTCTTGGTAAAATTACCATTTATGGAATTGGTAGTTTTACCGAGAAATCTCGGTAAAATTATTGAATTTTCTTGGTAATTTTACTGGACCTTGGTAAAAACACCAATATTTCTTATCGACTGTGGTAGAATTACCGAGATAAAATGGCAAAGTTACCAGGGATTGATTACCCATGAAAGTGGTATTCTTACCTAAAGAAAAACAGTAAAAATACCGGTTTTTCGGTGAGCTTACCAGTCTGTCTTGGTAAAATTACCAATAAGTGGTAAAAAAGTGAGATGGTAAAGGTACCAACGGACCTTGGTAAAGGCGCCGAGAATGTTTTTTCAGTGCGAGCTTAGTAACATTAAGCACGGCTCCGCTTGCTGTCTTTTCCCAATGACAAATCTATTACGGATAGAAAAGCTAATGCCAATGGAGCGTCTTTGCGGTATCGATTTCCTTCAATTTTCAGATCTCTCTTTCTCTCTCGCTCCTCCCCTCATTCTCTTCGCTCTTTCTCCTTCCTGTTCATTATTTTTATTGCATCGGCGCCGGACGAAGGCGAGACACGAGCCCTATGTCATTTTAATAGATCTCGCAGCCAGCACAGATCGTCACCGGCTCTTGATCGTTTTTAAAACGCACATGCTCTAAGCTGTCTCAATAGAGATGGTCACTTGCTGAAGCAAGGTTAAGAAAATTGCGAGGTCCATTCTTTGAATCCTTAACCATGAAACGAAAAGCTTGTCCGTCCACTTTTGGTGGTTTAAAATAATTGGCAAAAAATCAAATTAACTATAATGGAGAATTTGCTCGAATTTTTTTTTTATTGCTTCATCTAAGAGTGCACAATGAGATAAGTTCGCAATATTTTTCATAATTTTTTTCTGAGACGGGAAATTGTAGAAAAATAGATTAAATTGAGATAATTTACCGCCTTGTGACGTTATCTGGCGGCATTTATTGTTTAAACACGTGAATTTTGCTGCTTCGGTTTTTCGGTCATATATTTCCTCCGATAATTGCTCAGTTTTTAACCTAAGGATATCCTCTTACTCAGTTCTTTTGGTAGTCTCATCGTAAACAACTTCATCGAATTTCAGACACCTGCAATTTCTCCATTATTAAAAAAAAATTAACAGAGTTCGGAATTATTTTTAGTATTATAATTAATCAGTGTATCAGCAGTGATATCAAGAAAACTGCATGCGTTACTACTCAAGAAACGCGTCCAACTCGAAAGAAAAAGCCCGAAAAGCTGGGCATATACTTCTTATCTTTTGTTTTCTTTTCAGTGTACTCATGAATATTTTACTTTCTGTTTCCTTTCTTTCCACATATTTCAATTTTCCCTCGATTATTTCTTAATTAAGTATGAGAGTTTTAGCTATTGATAGCGACTGATGAAACTAAAATAACATCGCACGAACGCAAATACGTTACACGAACGTTACTTACATGAACTCAACTCAATGAATTGGCGACAGCACGCGCGGTGCGCGCAATCCCTTGCGCCTTCAACTTCACGAGTATGCAATTTTAGCTACTTAGAAGTTGTAACTATTGTGTCACGCGTCTCATAGGGGCGTCCTGTTTCCGTAAAGGTGAAGCTCACGGCATGTATAGGAATGGGCAGCGGGGCGCACGAGCAACGTTGCTACCTTGTTACGGAAGAGAGCCGTAAGTGTATACCCGTAAGAGCCATGGTAAACACGTGCGCTCATGTCTCTCGAGGCTCATCCCAAGCTCCACTTACGGCTCTTCTCCGTAACGCGGCAGGACGTTCCTCCACCTCCACCAATGAGAATGGCCCATTCACAGTGGCAGGAGGACGTGAGGACGTGAGTCTGGGGCGCAACGTGGGACACACGAACCCGTTATTACGGTTGCGTTTCGCACCCGACCTCGTCGGCCCCGGCCGGCCGCCCAGTATCTCCATTGCGTTACGTCATTTTATGCAAAAAGATCCATGCGTACGCTGCTAAGAGCACGTCAATCATTCTTCGCGGCTCAAGTGCGCGACCTTCGAGAACGTTCGCATATGTCTCGTGCTCCTCGGCTTCGGTCGCTCGTGCTCGATAGGATCTGGATGACTCATGAGTCATCCGGAAAAAAGACGGAAAAAAGTTTGGTAGCATTTACCATATTCTGATTAAAAAACGGCACACAGATATTAGGTTTCTTTTAAAAAAAGCTTATTTGCATTGAAAAAAAAATATTTTACGGAAATAATGTTTCTTTTGATGAAAATATTTCTCATCAGATCGGAGAGAACTTTTTAGAATTGATGAGAAAAGATTAGTTTCGTGTCCTATTAAACGTAATTTGGCAACGTTTTGCATTTAATTTTTGTAGCGTGCTCACTGACGTTTACTAAAATATTTTAATTAGGTGAACGTACGAGGGTTTGGACTGTGTTTTGCATTGCGCGCGATGGTGGTCAAAGAAGAGTCAAGTGCCTGTAAATAAAGATTCAAACTTCCTGGACGAATGGGTGAACTTGCAGCGCATCTTGGGTGGAGGTTAAAAATGTACAGTTAAGGGAGGAAAGAAGAAGAAAAACCTCTTCAGACCACTAATCACCTGGGCTACAAACGCACGACACTTCCAGATACATATCTTCACTTACTTTGCCTGCCCGATAGTTTGTATTATGACAAAAGGAGGAGTGGAAGAAGAAGAGTAGAGGCACCAGCGTTGCAATGAAGCCTCCGGAACTAGAAGATCAAATACTTAGATACCTCCGCTGGATAGAGTCATTATAGAGAAACACTCCTCCCATTCAGCCAATTGACCCCTGGCGCCGCGTGGAAAACCGGCGATTTTCTTCTTGCTCGTATTCTCTTTGAGATAGGAAAGCCGATGTAATGCAAATACTGCCGTACTAAGGAAAAACGCCGTACGAACCTTTAGGCATTGCCATATTTCCTTTTATTAAATACAAATTCATGGAGGAAGTTTTAAATATTTTCCTTCAAATTTTTCATACTATTTTGACCACAGCTAAATCTAAAATATCCGAAAACTTCAAGGAAAAATATGGATGAATTTCGTCAAAAACACATGTTTTATCCGGGGAAATTTGGCAACTCTCGAATGTTCATATGACGTTTTTCCTATAGCACGGTAGAATCCTGGTTCTTTGTATAAAATTGTTCCATGATAAAATAGATAAAAGAATAATATAACATGCCAGAGCTTTTTCCCAGAGAAACACATGAATTCACGAGTGCAGCCAATAACATTCCCTGACATTATCGAGTGGGAATAATTTACTTTAATATAATTTACAACCTCTCCTCTTCTCAGTCATTGCCATTCTCTTCTGCAAGTTTAGCATGTGCGTGCTCATCATTTCTTAGTGTGAGTTTATATTAAAAAAAAGGAGGACATTTGAGAGGTCTGGAGGACACGATAAGTTCAGTTTTTGCTAAAGCAGCCTGATGGCGAAAAGATAGTTCAAATTCACTTTTTGACGTTTAAAAGTTGGATTTCAATTGTGAATTTTTCACAGAATATTATTAAGACTATTTTTAATTGAAATCATTGATACCTCAATTTTTCAAAAACTTCACTTATCCCACTTGTCTTCCACGCCTCTCATTTTCATTTTCAAAGATGTATCTTGTCTAAGAGAGCATCGATGTTTTTTTAAGGATCTTATGATGTTACAAAGAGAGTAACATATAAGTTTAATCCAAAAGTGTTCAGATGATGACAGCTTTGAATATCGCTGTACATACCTATTTGAAAATATAACGGAGGAAGTCCTGATCCATCGCATCGCCTCGAGGGAAACAAATCCATGTCGGGCGATTTTTGAATATGCACTAAAAAGAATTTAACGCCTCCTGGAATGTATTTAAGGGACCTCAATTGAGCTCGCATTAATGCACGAAGTGACTGCACCTCGAAGGAAATGAATATTAATTTCTCAAGCTGCTTTCATGTCGCTCCGCATGTGTCGAACTGAGGCTGCCAACAAGAAAACCTGACTGCAGATCGTTACAGATAGGATCTGATCTTTGATTGACTAAATTTTTTTTCCCATTTTTCTTCCTGCTCCGACCAAGACAGCGCTTGCTCCAGCAACTCGTCATCTGTCATTGAATGAGGTCAGGCGCAACTTCGCTTTGCAGCTCATAACTTTCATCCCCCCCCCCCCCAAGTGATATGCTAATTGTCACATCTTCACGAAGTAGTACAACCGTTACTGTGACTGCGTAAAATGAGTAGACCAGGTGCATGAATCAATAATGGAGATGTTGCATGTGTGAGGAATTTGCGATTTGACTATTGATTCTTAGGTAAAAGTTCGCTAGAAACACGATGTGTGCCACTGGTTTTTTTCTGAAATCAACTCTGAAGCTCAAAAAAAGCTCTCAATTTGAGGTCAAATTGGAGAGGATGAGGATATCCCACGCTATCCTGAGAGTCCTCCTCTACATCAAGACAAACTCTACGTGCAAAGATAGCGGGAGCAAATACATTGACAGGGCTGCCACTTTATTTGGGGACTCTAAAACTGAAAGCACGGCATCACTGCTAATGTATTCGCTCCCTACCTTTGCATGGAGAGTTTGTCTTGATGGAGATGTGGACTCTCAGGATGGCGTGGGATATCCCCTCCATTTTGGCCTCAACTTGAGAGCTTTTTTTGAGCTTGGGAGTTGTTTCAGAGAAAACCAGCGGCATCATCGTGTTTCTCGCGATCTTTTACATAGGTATCAATAGTCAAATTGCAAATTCCTCACACATGCAATATCTCCATTTTGGAAAGGGTACGAAAGGCGATAAAAAGAAAATTTGAGATCAAGAGTCTAATTCTGAATTTTTTTTACAAAATATGAAAGAAAATAATCGATGATTTTTACAAACTTTAGGTAGGTCCACCCTCCTTAAGATCAGTAAAACATGCAATATTTTTTCTGTATATTTTGATTTTTTCAAATGATCGTTGTACGTAATCCCTTGCAAGGATCCATTCCATAGTAAGTTAAGAACTAGTGTGGAACCGAAATGTAACAGTTATTGCTAAATAAATATGTAATATATTTTTCACCTCCCAGGGTTTAATTCGATCTATTAGTTTGTAAGAAAAGCTCTGAAGTGTTTCTGAAACGACTTAATTTGTTTAACTTTCTGGAAGAGGCCCTCTAGACCCCCCCTTCGAGGCCAGAAAAATCCCCTGAACTCCGCCTATTTAGAGTTGGGGGGCCCAAAGAAATCTCCCCCGACGGGGTGTCCCCAAGGCCCCAAACTCCCTTTGTCTTCCTTTCTGTCCCCCCCCTTTCCATTAAAAGTTCCCAGTTCCACGTAAGAGTAAGAGGTTAAAGAAACCTAACATGGCTCAGCCAATCAGAGGTGGATCCTTCAGTGACCGTTCTCTCCCTGTAGAGGTATCCTTTCTTAAAGTAACTATCAGGACATCGTGAAATCCCTTTTGAAAGAGTCAGGGCACTGCCAGCATACATATAGAAACAAGAAGATTCATCAGCAAAGGAAGAGAGGAGAAAACCGTGGTTAATTCGGTGGTCGATGAGGTTAATGACGTCATAATGAAGGAATAATAGGAGTCAAGTGCGTCCCATTATCCGCGGCTCCCTCCGCTAGAGGCCGCGCGAGCGTGCAGGATCTGTTTATTTTCTCACTTCTCCCATGCATTTATTTTAACGAGCGCACTACGAGGTGTGTTGTGCGTTCTCGTTCCGTTCTCACAACGAGATCCTCCTAATTGATTTCACTCACATTTATAGCAGACTTTTTAAGCTTTGGAATCGGGTTTTTTCGTTATTTTTTCAATAGCTATGTGGTTTGTGCCATAATCACAAAAATTGATCTCAGTTTAAAGAAATTAAGAAAATTCAGTGGGTGTCCTGCAGGGTGTTTCAAACCATCCTTATCAGGCTTTTTTCTCGGTTGTTTTAGGTCGCAAAGAGTCAGGAAGGAGCAATTTTTGAATGGGTCACCGCCAACTATTGGGGGGGGGGGGGGTACTTTTGGGCGTTGAATGGGTCAATTTGAACTCCGGGGAACCAATTAGGCGTACTCTTTAATTTGGATGCAATCAATTCGCGATTCGGGAGGGAGCCCCAACTTTTAAAATTAAGCCCCCTCCTGTTAATAACCTACCAAGGTGACGAGGGGAGCTTTGGGACAGTAAAATTCGGATTCTTCGGGGTCGATTACCTAGGGTACCATCTATTTCCGTAGAATTCACGTCTATTTTGCGACCTAAGAAAAATTTGTGGATGGGGCACTGTCCCCCTCTTTAGGGGGTCGTGTTTCGGTCAGGGACCCAAATGCTCATTGTGCATCCGCCAACTATTGGAACACTGCCGCACTAAGAAAGAACTTCGTATCAGCCAACAGAAGGTGAAAAATTTCCTTAGATAAAATGCGAATTTCCCGGGAAATCTGTGAATATCTGTTCTCAAATTTTTCAGAGAATTTTAATTGTAGTCAGATCTAAATTATCTAAAGTTCTCAAGAGGAAATACTCATGATTATCCCTAAAAAATGAAAATTTTATTGGGGAAAATTTGACAACTCTCAAATGTTCATACGGTTTTTTTTTCCCTCGTAAGGCATTGCAGGAAACGTGCGGTTGTTAAGGAAAATTGAAGGAGCCTAAAAAAAAGGAATTACCGATGAATGATGGTGCACCAATAAGTCACCATTCATATGCGAGGAGGAGGTCCAAAACCATCAGAAAATCATAATTCTCAACAAAGTAACCGGTATGTGGTACATTACGGTAATTTCGATGTTAGAGCAAGTGAAGATTTGCAGGTCATCCTAGTTCTACCGCATGCACTAATTTATACCTGAGTCGGAAGAAACGTTGTTCTTCGACATGCAAAAGATCGATCGAGCAAGGAGCGCTCTTTCTCTTGCGGCGAATAAATGGGTGATTTGTCTCTAATGGCCAATTATGCGGAAAAAATTACAATAATAAAATATGATAAACATGTCGGGTCGTAAAATCAATAGCTGAGGGCATATTAGGGTGAAGAGGAAGTTATAAATGCTCTCGAAAATGCCGAAGGGTTAGCCTAATGGATTTTGAGAGCTCTTACAAGCGATTCAATTAAGCATGCTTGATCCTGCCAACGATGGAGGGCTCGGGAAATCTATAGGATATTTACGTCCGATGTCGCCAGATTGCTATGGCACTCCGTGATTCTTCCCGTGCTTTCATTTAAATTGAACAGCATAAATGGCAACGGTGGAGATGAGGGGGATGGGGTTGTATGAAATACGCTGGAAAACAAGTGCGAATTAGTAAGTCGGATCGATTTCAGTCTATATTGAAATTATAATTGATTTTTTAGCCTCTATTTTCATATATATATGTACTTACCGTGAAATATTGCATTTTGCTTTGGCTGAAACACCTGACATGTGCAATATTGTGCATTTCTTTATGCAACTGTTTCGCGAGGATTGTATCAAAAAGTTAACCAATTTGAGTTCATTAGATCCAGGTAATGTCCAGCTTCATTTTGACGCTAAAGCAGAAACTGGAACCTTGTTTCATAAGCGATGTGAGCCTATCCCTCGTCTCTGATTGGTGATCTTTTTATAAGTAAGATCTCGATCCAGGAATGTACTCAAGTTTATATCTTTAAATGATACTATAAACAAAGAGTTTACGAGGGAAAGTTATTCCTATACTTTGACCTCAGGCCATGTTTCTCCCCGCGGCCTTCTTTCTCGTGAGGAGATGCAGTGATTGGATTGCGTTAAGCAGAAAGAAACCAAGCCATATCAACTCTTTCCAAATTCAATTAGGCAATTTGATGTTTCACATGATAACGGTTGTGCGAATTTTTTGTGCAAATTTCAGTAAATTTTCTGCGTCCTTAAAATGTTCAAATGAATCCACACTTAAACGTTCTCTTGTAAAAAATTAAATTGCCCAGGTAGATTTGGCAAAAATTTAAATTTAAATTTAATGGAGAATTTGCAGGTGTCTGAAATTTGATGAATTTCGTGTTCAAGTGAAAACTACTGTGTGAACTGAACACGAGGATACCCTGGTTCATGAAGTGGACAATTATTGGAGAAGATACGACAAAATGATCTAATCTGCTAAAATACATGCGTTTAAATGGAAAATGCCGCCAGATGACGTCACTAGAAGACGGCAGGGCCGGATTTAGGGGGTGGCCACATGGGCTGCGGTCCATGGCGGCAAATCTAAGGGGCGGCAAAAATTTGCAATTTTTTAAAGTGTAAGTATAAAAAAAAATCGGATTTATAAAAACAAAATTACAAACGAGAAAAGGCGACAAAATCTCTCATTTCCTGAGGGTATAGTAATTTCTAATTTTGTCGTCTCTTAGTGATACAAGAGACAGCACCTTCAATAAGTCGAGTTAAGAGAGAGACCAAACACGCAATTTGGCCTGGAACGGCGCGACTTAGAGAGAAATGATAACGAGGACTTAAGTTGAAAAGGAGAAGCCCTCAGCGCGGCGATCGGCATGTAACACATATCAGCGCCTACAAGACTGCACGAATACTTCACGCATTGCATCAAACACAGTGCGGTCATTGCGGTCAGCGTGAAACGCATAGCGCCTTACAAGACTGCGTGAATGCTTCACGCGTTGTGTCCAACACAGTGCGTTCAGCAGCGGTCGGCGTAAAACGTACAGTGCCTACGAGACGGTAGGAATACTTCATGTGATGCGCCAAACACGGTGCGGTCTGCGCGGCGCGAAGGCGGAAGTTAAAATCATTGATCCACATTTATGTTTGTTCTTTCATAATTTTTGCGTTCATTTCTTATGAATGGAAGGCCTTGTCCACACAAAGATAAGTTTACGGAACGTAACTTTCGCGCAAAGTTCGGTGAACTTTTGCTTGTAGTGTTGACAGGGCTTTCCCAAAAAATGTGTTCAACACGAGTAAGTGCGAAATATATAATATAATAATATAGTATATAATATATATAATATATTTATGCACCCTTCCCCCGCTGTTACGTTCATTTGATGGTTTCTATCGAGTTTCAAAACGAATGAGTAGGGGGCGGCAAAATACAGGCGGCACGTAGGTAAATCCGGCCATGCTAGGCGGTGCATTTTCTCACTTTTAAATCTATTTTTATACAATTACCTCTCAGAAAAAAATTTAAAAAAAAAATACTGTGATGTCAGCTCTTCAAACACTTTTCAGATGAAGCAATGAAAAATTTGCGTGCAAATTCTCCATTGTGGTTTGGTTCCTCTCTACTAAACGAGGTCCAATTAATCCCTGCAAATGCGCCTCATGCGGTCATTTATTTATTCGGTTGAACATTAGCAATTATCGTACAACGACAAAAAAGTGGGCGCACGAATCGCAACGTAATAAAGACGTTTCGGATACATTTTATTATCTCCTTATCTGTATCCGAACGGTCGCCCGATGAAAAAAAATCACTGCTCGAAATTGAAAATGTGTTGCAATTAATCCGGATGAGATTAGGGCGACTCGGAAGTCAAACAAATTAAGTAAGTTTAATGAGGCAAAGTGCGAGGCAATCAAGATCTGATGAGACGCTCTCCGTCGCTCAGTGGGCTTCTGAATGATTTTGCCCGAAAATTGGGGCTTCTGCCAAGTCTACAATTTTTAGAATGGGATAAATGATAAAGCAGGTGCTACTTAAATCAACACATAAGTTGATTCCGAATCCTTTCCCGTAGCAAGAGGTCGACGGAAATTTTAAAATTTATTCAAGCGTGTAATTAAAATACAGAAAAGTTGATGTATGTAGAATATAATCAATTAGACTCCTCAGTGGTTAAAATGCGCTCAGTTTACCAGGCACGATAGCGGAGTGGTTTTCATATGAAAAACTGATTCGCCTCAGTGGCGTGGCGTGCTTTGTGATATATCGATTGCTTTGCCATTTAAATTCATGAGAAAAGATCGATAGACAGGGTGTTCGCAGCGAACACCTTAATAATCGATTATTTACCATAGCTTCAAATGGCGAGATATCGACAATCGATCATTCACGCCACGCCACTGATTCGCCTGTGCATTCCTAACGTTGAAATATGTTATATTTAGATGATATTAATGAATTCATATAACGTTTTTTCCCCACACAAAAGAAGGAGGAAAAGAGGAAATAGAAAAAGATAAAAGAAGAAGAAAATAGGGAGGCAAAGAAAAAATAGAAGAACCGGTTGAATTCGTAACTGGAGTTACGATCAGGGACGGAGACTTTCATGAAACTTTAAGGAATGAAATTTCATGAAATTTTGAAAACTTCTAGAATGGACGTAGGGTGCCGTAAAACGGATAAAAACACTAAAATCTTAATTTTGCAAAAAAGATCATTCGTCGAACTTCGAAATTTCTTATCCAATTCTTATTCTCGGATACTTTTTGCGGATTGCAGCCCCTAAGAAATCGTTGAAACCTCATGGAAAATAAAATCAAAATAAAATTTTGTGTGAAAAGTCTCGTATCTCCAGCTACGATTAATTTGGCATTCGATTACGTGGGCGTCTGGGATTATATTACCGCACGAAAATTGTCAATGTTCCGCTGAAGTGTTTATGCTTTTTCACTTCATTTCCGATCCTTTTTTGCGACTGACTTTTTTTTTGTCTATGCATGTATGTAATTTTAAAAGTATAAGTATATCTGAAGATAGGTTCCTGTGTGAATCACAGATACCACATTGAGTGGAAGTTTGAGGCAAGTCAAAGTGATAATGAAAAATACTCAGCTCAGAGTCTGGCAACCCTGTATCGTATCATTTGTTTAACTTTACTCCACATGGACCCCCAAGGAAATGGTTGGTCGAAGCAGCACTCTTCCTGTATCGTAAGTCGTCGCTGCAGTTTAAATTTTATACGCCTCCATTGAGATTTGATTAGTGAGCCATGACACCAGCGTCAATATGATTTTACAAAAGAAAAAGAGAAAAAATTTCAAACGAATAAATTAACGAGCCCCCAAATTTTAGTCTCCACAGAGTGCCTAGTTTCCGACTAGTTTTTGTCGGAAATGTATTTTGTAAGCACACTAAACGTATAAAAGCAACGGGGCCGGATTTACTTGCTTGCCATCCATGGGCCGCCTGTATTTTGCCACCCCCTTCTCAATCGTTTTGAAACATCAATAAAAACCATCAAGTGAACGTGCCGGAGGGAAGGGGTGCATAAGACGCGTTTACTCGTGTTGGACACATTTTTTGCGAAAGCCCTGTCAACACCACTAGCAAAAATTCACGTAATTTGGCGCGAAAGTTAAGTTCCGTAAACCTATCTCTGCGTGGACAAGACCTTCCATTTATATGAAATGAACGAAAAAATTATGAAAGAACGAACATAAATGTGGTTTAATAATTTTAACTTCCGCCACCGCGCCGCGCTGACCACACTGTGTTCGGCGCATTACATGAAGTATTCCTACCGTCTCGTATGCGCTAAGCGTTTCATGCCTACCGCTGCTGACCGCACTTTGTAAGTTTGACGTAATGCATGAAGTATTAATGCAGTCTTGTAGGCGTTATGCGTTTCACGCCGCCCGGTGCTGACCGCAGCGACCGCACTGTCTTTAGCGCAATGCGTGAAGTATTCATGGAGTCTTGTAGGCGCTAATATGTGTTACATGCCGACCGCCGCGCCGCGCTGTGGGTTTCTCCTGTTCATCTCAAGTTCCTGTCATCATTGCCCTCTGCGCCGCGCCGCGCCGTTCCAGGCCTAATTCCTTGTTCGGTTTCTCTCTTAGTCTTAACTCGACTAATTAAAAGTGGTGCCTATTGTATCACAGGAAGACGACAAAATTAGAGATATACTCTCGGAAAATGAGAGATTTTGTCACCTTTTCTCGTTTGTAATTTTTTCTCTGAATCTGATTTTTCTTTATAGCTATATTTAAAAAAATTGCAAAATTTACCGCCCCCTAAATTTTCCGCCATGGGCCTCACCCCGTGTGGCCACCCCCTAAATCCGGCGGAATAATGCAGCCGTGGAAATTGGCGCACAAGACCGCATGAAACCGACCTGAGTGTTGCAAGTGACAATTCAAAACTATGTTGACAAAATATTTAAGACAAATTAATTAAAATAAGGGCGAAGCACTAGTTGTGATATTAGACCGCTTACGATGCGTACCATGAATGAATGTGGCCACACAGCTGCACGCAGGCAACTATTACCGCTCCCAAGCCACTAATATTGCCTCTCAAGTTATTGAAGGCGAACTGGCCAGATTGAGCGCGAAATATTGTATTGTTCTTTAATGCTTCGCGTTGATTCTGGGCAATTCGCCTTCAATAACTTGAGAGGCAATGTGAGTTGCTTAGGAGCGGTAATAGTTGCTTGCAGCTTTTTGGCCACGTTCAACGTTCCACCGCACAGTGCGGCGGCGCACAGTGGATCGAGTCAATCAGAGAGGTCGGACATGAATTGGACGTATTTCTGCCAAACGGAATTATGTGCATTAAAACATGAGCCCTGAGACCCATAAGAATATATGAATAACAGGGCTCACGTCATAATGCACATAGTTCCGTGTGATAGAAATGCGTCCAATTGTTTTACTACAACTGCATTTTGATGTTTATTTCGTCACATTGCAACTTGTAAGGGGTGTATCTAGAAGGAAATTTCACGAGGAAACCAATGGAGCCATTGTTAGTTTCTCAAAGTTGTGTATAAACGGAGTTATAGGCGTTTAAAGTTTCCAAATTCTATCCGACCTCTCCTATTGACTCGATCCACTCTGCCGTGCTGAGGAAGAACGCCGTATAAACCTTCTTGCGTTGCCAAATTTCTTACGGTAAAATACGAATTTTCGGGGAAACTTATGAATATTTTTCCTAGAAATTTTCAGGACTTGTCGGTGAAATTGCGAGCAAAATTATCTGAAAAATTGGAAGAAAAATATTCACAAGTTGACCAAGAAATTCATGTTTTATCAAGGGAAATTTGGCAACGCCTGAAGGTTCATACGGCGTTTTCCCGTAGCACGGGGCGGCGGCGCCGCACAGTGGATCGAGTCACTACGAGAGGTCAGACATTAAATTTTTGACAAAAACTGGGAATTTTGATGTTTTTTTCGTCACATTTTACATTTCAAGGTGTGCTTTTGAAAGAAAATTTTACGAGGAAACCGATGAAACCACATTTAGAATTTCAAAGTTTCATTTAAACGGAGTTAAAAGCGTTTGAAGTTTCCAAATTTTGTCCGACCTCTCCTATTGACTCGATCCACTGTGCGGCGGTGGAGATGCATCCCGAGCGCCCGAATGGCAATCCGCGTGCTATCCGTCTAAATAAAGCGATTCCTGTGCAGGCTGAGTTGAATAGTTTATCTATATCTGGCGCGGTTTTTGTCCCACTATTTTGTGGGCCGCGTAGGGCGCGGGTCGCGTCGCGCCGCGCCGTCCCGCGCTGGCCGCAAGGGCATCGCGCCGCGCCGCTACAACAAGAGGTAGACGTCCAAAATTGACAGCTGCTATGTCTCCCCCTGGTCGTTGCTCTCCCCGTCTCGGTTGTCGCCTCCTTGAGAATTCCGCCGTAACTTCCATCTTTAGTCAAATCGACTAGAAACGCATTTTTACTCTAAATACTTGAGTCACAGCTCGTGGATTCCACTGGTGCTTCTGAGAGATCTTTCGAATTTTGCCCAATTTCCCTCGCGCGTGGTGTCACACACCGCACTGAAAAAAAAAAATCTCGGTGTATTTACTAAGAAAAGGGTAAAATTACCAAGAATTCAGGGTTCTATTTGATTCCAGTTTTTTCTTCGTAAAATTACCATTTATGGAATTGGTAATTTCACCGAGAAATCTCGGTAAAATTATTGAACTTTCTCGGTAATTTTACTGGACCTTTGTAAAAACGCCAATATTTTTTTATCGACTGTGGTAGAATTACCGTGATGAAATGGCAACGTTACCGGGAATTGATTACCAATAAAAGTGGTATTCTGACCTGAAAAAAACAGTAAAAATACCGGTTTTTAGGTAAGTTTACCAGTCTGTCTTGGTAAAATTACCAATAATTGGTAAAAAAAAGTGAGATGGTAAAGGTACCAACGGACCTTGGTAAAAACGCCGATAATTTTTTTTCAGTGCGATCCCGTAAGATCAGTAAGGATTCCTGCTTAATATCGATGGTCAAAGTGCGAGACTAAGTATCTCCACTGCGATGTTTATCAAAACTTCCGCCCCTATTTTTTATTTTTTTTTTTTTCGAAGAGAAACAAGTCCACTTAATTTCTCGAAATTAATATAGAATATTCTGTCAATAGAAAAGAAAACTCAAGGAAGTTTTCGAGAAATCAAGTTGACTAATTTTTTATAGAGAAAATATAGAGTATGATGATAGGGGGTCTGCATGCAGCATTGCAAAAGGAGGTACGAATGGTTTCAAACTTTGGCCATCGATGCAACAGAAATTTCTCGTTGTAACTTCTAGAAATCTCCTCCTTTCAAATATTATTCCAATCATTTCGTCGGTTTATTTCAGAGGGAACTATTTTGCACGCAAAACCTATGCACATATTCCCTCTGGTAAAAATACGTCCATTTAAACGGTCAAATGTTCCATATCATCCCAACCATTCGGTTTGTCCAATACTTACCTCTAGATTTGTGTAAATGAGCTTCGGCTGCAAGGGAACTGTCCAACGAGGTTCGGTCTTTGATTAGGTTCAGTTACACGATCAAATTGAGCCATCAAATTGGGTCTCTCATTGGTCGCATTCTCACCTCAGGTCTTTTTCTACCAATCAGAGCTTCAGTTTGATGGCTCAATTTGATCGTGTAACTGGACCTTATGAACCGAACGTTCGGTTATTTGATTCGAAAGTTTGGTTTGATGAATGAATTCTTACGGGTAATAAGGAACGCCTACCGTTTGGTTCATATGACCATAAACTTCTTTTTCAGCGTTCTCGTTTCTCAGTTCGATTCTTTTTGAATGTTTCTGAATGGAGAATTTACACGTAAATTTTATATTGCTTCATCTGAGGGTGCGTAAAGAGCTGATTCCGCGGTATTTTTTTATCCTTTTTTTCTGAGATGGGAAATAGAATGAAAATAGACTTAAAAATGAGAAAATGCACCGCCTGATGACGTCATCTGGTGGCATATTCCTCATTTCACCACATGTATTTCAGTAGATTAGATCATTTTGTCATTATATCCTCTAATATGATTATTCGATTTACTACCCAAGGGTATCCTCGTGTTCAGCTCACTCAAAAGCTACCGCTTAAACACAAAATTCATCAAATTTCAGACTCTCCATTGGCTTCATGTAATGAGAAAACTATTGAAAATCTGATAAAAACCAATACTGATCAAAGGTAAAACAGAAGGGTCTACAAGTGAACGTGTTGCCCATACTGCTAGGGCGTAAAACTGGCACCGCATACATGCATTATTATATGTATTACACCCATCGGTCGATTTGCCCTGCGAATGTAAATGGAAGTCACCGCGACGTTTATTGCACGGTCTGTTTGATTCTATGCATGTTTTCCTTCTTGTCCACCGGTCGCTGCACAGTGGGATTCTCGCTGCACACTGGAAAAAAAAACACATTGGATCTTGAGTCCAGACTCTTGAAAACATTGACAAGAAAAAATACTCTTGATTCAATCGGATTTTTGCTTGAATCAAAACAAAATCCGCTTAAATTAAGAGGCTTGGTTCTTGATTTAAGCGAGATTCTGATTGAATCAAGAGGACTTTTTCTTGTCGATGTTTTTAAGAGTCTGGACTCTAGATCCAATGTGTTTTTTTTCCAGTGTATTCTTAAGAATTTGAAGTGTTTGAATAAATTATTCGCAATCTCGGAATGAAGTTACGTTCTTTCGTCTGGGAAAAGTCGATTTGTAGAACTGATTTTTTAAAACATAAATGGGGCTTTTTAGTCAGGAGCATTTTCAGTCCAAGAACCACCGTGCGTCGTGTTACTTGGTTAGTAATATCGTCGGGCATTGGTCTACCAAGCAGAGTTAAATTTAACCGAAATCACAGAACTAAAGTTCAAATACTGGAGCGGGAAGTGAAGGAACCGCGCACAGTGCGGGAACTCCGCGGCTGCGAGAGCTTTCCTCGTACACGATCGCGCCAAGCGACCCTTGCTCCCGTGTTTGAAGAGTGCAATGCAGAACTCACATTTCGAACTAATGGAGGAACGTCTTAACTTGTACAGTCACCAGGACCGGATTTACTTGCTTGCCGCCCGTGAGCCGCCTGTATTTTGCCGCCCCCTTCTCAATCGTTTTGAAACATCAATAAAAATCATCTAGTGAACACGTGCCGGAGGGGAAGGGGTGCATAAGACGCGTTTACTCGTGTTGGACACATTTTTTGCGAAAAACCTGTCAACACTATTAGTAAAAATTCACGCAACTTGGCTCGAAAGTTAAGTTCCGTAAACCTATCTCTGTGAGGACAAGGCCTTCCATTTACATGAAATGAACGAAAATATTATGAAAGAACAAACTTAAATGTGCTTTAATAATTTTAACTTCCGCCGCCGCGCCGCGCTGACCGTACTAAGTTTGACGTAATGCGTGAAGTATTCATGCAGTCTTGTAGGCGCTATGCGCTTCACGCCGCCCGCTGCTGACCACCGCACTGTCCTTGAAGCAATGCGTGAAGTAATCATGCAGTCTTGTAGGCGCTAATATGTGTTACATGCCGACCGCCGCGCCGCACTGACGGTTTCTCCTGTTCATCTTAAGTTCTCGTCATCATTGCTCTCTGCGCCGCACCGCTCCAGGCCAAATTCTGTGTTTGGTTTCTCTCTTCGTCTTAATTCGACTAATTAAAGGTGCTGTCTATTCCAGCACAGGAAGACGACAAAATTAGAGATATACTCCCGGCAAATGAGAGATTTTGCCACTTTTTCTCGTTTGTAATTTTTTCTCGGAATCCGATCTTTCTTTAAAACTACATTGAAAAAAATCGCAAAATCTGCCGCCATGGGCCGCGGCCCAGCTGCAGCATTTGCGTCGTGGAAAGGTTTTCAAAGTACATCTTTCAGGAAGAAACAAGAGAAAGCGGTTCTAGCACCCAGCAGCGTAGTCAGAGATTTTTCATAGAGAATGAGTCAACGGTTAACATTTCTCATGAGAGAGGGGCATCCATAGGTAGAGTATTCCTGAAAATCACGAAAAAGGAGTTCTTGTATTTTTTTTTTTTTTTTTTTTTTTTTTTTTTTGTAAAATTTTTCATATTTCATGAAAATGATAGACTAACTCTAGGGTCCCTCGTGGGTTGCAATGGTCGCAATGCCGTTAGTTAGTCTATGCTTTACCTTATTTATCCATTGCAACCACCCACTTCCACCAGTAGGTGCGCCCGCTTTCCTCTTTATTTTCTTTGTCTATCGATTTCAATAATCAATCTGCCAGCTGAACTTCTCGAGAGTATCGCTCCGAGTATCTCATTTAAGATGGATGAAAGACCCAACATTGGTTACTTTGTGACTGCAACAACTGACCTATCCCGCGCAGTTCTCTATAAAAGCACCCGGCGCCCGACTGCCATGCATTCGGGGTGTCGCGCCAAAAGAGCTTTTAAAATAAGAGGCGTTGCGCCAAAGTGGCGCCTAAAATGTCGGCATAGTTCTTCAATTCCATCGCGACCTTGCTTCTTGCAAAACGTCCTGTCTCATCAAAATCTCAAAAACGGCATATCTCAATTTCTAAGTGAGCCCTGAGCTCCGTAAAACTCTTTGCCTTTCGAGGCTCATCTGGGAATAGAAATTCGTCTTTAAGTTAGAGGAGCACAGGCTGCGTGACGGGTAGGAGGAGTCGAACGAGATCCTGACGACATGAACGTTTAGCACCGTTATGAGTGACGTGAAACAGCCGCTGTCTTCTTTGTCTATCGCTTTGTCTAGCGATTTTAATAATTAGCCCACTGCGGGCCGATTGTTGAAATTTATAGACAAAGCTACAGACAAAGAGGACGTAATGAGTATAGAGCGATCCTATTGGTTAATTTGGGTGGTTCTTACAGACTAAGGGGGTAAATGATGGACTAACCCAAGGGTATCTCGTGAATTGCCGTTAGTTAGTCTATTACCTACCTCCTTTGTCTATTTCAACCACCCACTTCCACCAATAGGATCCCTCCATATCCCTTTTGTCTTCTTCGTCTATCGCTTTGTCTAATTTCAACAATCAGCCCGCTGGTATTGTCCCCTCTCCTGGTCCTGATGGGTGGTTCTTATCGACTGAGGGAGAAAATGAACTAACTAAAGGACGTGTCTTCTGGGTTGCCGTTAATTAGTCTAGTACTTACCTCCTTTGTCTATTTCAACCACCCGCTTCCACCAATAGGATCCCTCCATATCCCTATTGTCTTTGTCTATCAATTTCAATGATCGGGTCGCTGGCCGGCTGGTCTCAAGCCAAGCGGAGACACACGGAAGTGGCAATAGTTAGCTTACGAGAAGGATAGGCAAATTCGGCAACGCGCCGGAAGAGCGCGTAAGCGCGTGCGTAAATCCATTAGCGATATGCGGCTTACTAATAGAATAATAAATAGTGGCGCTGTCGCCGCGGCTCGTCGCGGCGTCCTCCGGTATTGCACCGTCACGGACTCATGTTGCAATGGAACATACAAATCACCGTTCCTCGTTGTAGGCCGTATGCCGTATCGTATTTCGGAAGTCATTCATGTGCACACAACTCGTTCGCGTTCATTCATAAATCCCCGCTGCCGTCGTCGCCGCCGCCGCGTCAACGCCCGGCCGGACTCCAGGCTCCTCCCCCCGCGCTCGCGTGCCACTCACCGCCGTCATTTTGCTCATCATGTCATGCCGCGCGTTTAATGACTCCCGGCTTTTTCCCGCCTATTCTCTCGTCTTATACAAGAGAATAGTAAGTACATATATAGAAATTAAGTTCTCAGAAAATGGGTATACTGGCTATTGAGAAAAAAAGGAGGTGTTTGCATCTTGAGGATTATTTACCCCAGCCACGTAGCCAGGATTTTGTTTCGAGGGGGGCTTGGTTGAATGAGCGAGGTTCTCCTCCCCCCCCCCTCCGGGACTAAGACGACTTACTCGAATAAATTAGTTTAATAACCCAAATTTTACGGTATCCAAACTTGAGTTGTGGTATACTGTTGAAAATGTCTATGGGGTGGTATCACGACTTGAGGGGTTAACCCCTAACTTTTTTTTCCAAGTCTTCATCTTCTTTAGCTTCTTTTTTCTCCATCTCTCTTTCTCTCTCCTCTTCCTCCGCTTTTCTTCATCTCCTTCTTCTGCCTATTTTTCTTCATCTCCTTCCACATTTTCCTTTTTTTCTCTTTCTTTTTACTTTACTCATTAATGAGGAGAGGTCGCAAAACTTGTTGTTTGCGTGGGTAACAATTTACCCTCGCGACGACATCGTCTTTGTAATTTGTACAATTGCCAATAATAATCCAAAAGATTCGCAGAAATTATTCAGATGATTAAATATCGACGAATTTTATCATCAACTCCATGTAAAGAGGATATTTTTCATGTCTTAATGGGTAAGAAATTATGTGCTATGTTCCATGTGCTTGCGAGGTTACGTTTGGGACACCCAACAAATAAACCATACTTAAAGCTAAAAATTGGCAGAAAACGGTACCATTTTACTTCAGACAGCAGTAACAGCTCTCTAGCTGAATAATAAGAACCTGCTGATGTATTTCGTCTGAAACGACGCCAATTTTTTGTACAATTACTGTTTTGTCATAAATCACGTCTCTTACAGTTTGAGACAAATTTTGCCATTGCAGCCGGATATCGGTCGGTTTGTCTAAAGTTGACCACAGTATATTTTTGAAGGAAACTAGATTTCGATCCCAAGCGTTACTACCAACTACCCTCTCTTTTTACACGACAGTATAGGTACAGGAATCACCGAAACGAACTAAGCCCTCTTTAATAAGATCGAGAAAGTACTAATTAATGACCTCATTTGTTGGCTCTGAACAAACAGCATCCGTCATAAATATCAATCTCGGCATGAAATATCAGAGTAAAATGACCAGCCTTACAATATTTCGCGCTAATTCTGGCTAGTCCGCCTTCAAGATTTCAAGAGGCAATTTGAGTGGCTCAGAAGAGGTTATAATCGCCTGCAACTGGGTGTTACGTTCATCAATGATAAGCTTGCTGGCTTTGCACTACTATCACAGAACACAGTGTTCCTAGCTTATTTTGATTAAATTGTCTTCAGTAATTTGTCAGGGCGGTCTTAAATGGTTGCTCGTTGCAGAACGCAGGCCAAAATACTTTTGTATACTAATAATTTCCATCATTCAACTCAACTCCTCTCTTTCATCCTGTTTCATGTGCTTGCCAAAAAAATTTCCTAGAAAAAGACCCTTGAGCTCACGACTGCAATGCTCGCATCCCTATTCTTTCGTTCATAGAATGCGACGCACGAGTGACTGGTGTTTCAGATTGTCTACTTAGCGATTCGTGTTCGATTCTAGCCGCCCATGGTTAGTTTTTACGAGCCTCAAATTTTTCAACCAAAGTATTTGGTGATAGTTCCGCCAAAACATCTTGGTCGGTAATTCAACCAAGCGTAACACTTGACGAAATAAATTAACCGAAAGTTTGTGTAACTTTGTATTCTGTTTCCATTGTGGTGACTCTTTGGAGGGAGGGGGAGGGTTTCGTTCAGTAGGGTGGCGTGCTTTGCGGTTTATCGATTGATCTACCATTTAAACCTATGGAGAAGGATCGATTATTAGAGTGATCGCAGCTAACACCTAAATAATCGATTCTTCACCTCTGCTCGAATGGGGAAATATCGATAATTGATCCTTCACGCCACGCCACTGTCTTCGTTCCTCTCTTTCCCATAGGTCTATTTGACCTCTCCCGAAAAATGAGAAGGATATTGCCAAGTAAGAGCGTGATATATCTTATACCTTTAAAATTTAATTCGATCCATTCTTCGGCGAGGACAGCTCAAAATTTCTCTTGAGACGACTCAATTTTCCACAAATTTTCCAGACAAGACCCTCGACCCCCCCCCCCTTGAGGCTAAAGTAATCCCATGAACCCTCCATGGAAGCTGAGAGCGTCCCACAGATTGCCCTTGGTGGGGTATCTATCAGTGCCCCCCAGACCCCCCATGAGGTCCCCCTCTGTCCTCTCCCACAAAAAGTCCCTAACTCCGCCCACGTCTACTTCCCATACTATCACAAAATTCGGTTTCAATGGAAAAAGAAGGTAGGTTATAGACTAACTAACGACAACCCACGAGAGACCCTTTATTTAGTCCCTCCATTTTCTCCCTTATTCTATAAGAACCACCCATATCAACCTATAGGAATGCTCCAGACTCCCTATGTCTTCTTTGTCTATCGCTTTGTCTATCAATTTCAACAATCAGCCCACTGGACTCCTGAAAGTAACTTTTACGCTGTAGAGAAGAGCAGTGCGGGGTTTCTGAAATATACTGTCTTCGCGTGGTTCATCTCTTAGTGCGGATGTAAATGGTGCGGAAGAGAATCAAGTCGAAGGGCAGCATTTCAATGGCAGTAAGGTTCACTGCTCGACGAGACTTGACCGTTGAACGGGAATCAGCGAAGATTATTCATCTGATGTCACGTCCTTTAGCTTTAAAAATAGAGCCGCAATACTCCCGTGCTAAGGGGAAACGCCGTATGAGCCTTCAGGCGTTGTCAGATTTCCTTCACTGAAAATCGAATTTACTGGTAAAATTTTGAATATTTTTTTCCACAATGTTCAGACAATATTGTACGCTATTTAATCTAAAATATCTGAGAATTTTAAGGAAAAATATGCATACATTTCGGCAAAAATACATAAGTTATTAAAGGAAATTTGGCAACTCTTGAATGTTCATACGGCGTTCTTCCTTGGCACGGCAGAATAGACTTCGCGAGTGAAGCGACCGACAAAAATAGAGGTGCATCTTCATCACACTCACGCTCGCACTTACTCTTGACAAATTCGCATTTGCCTTGCGGCGGCTCTTGCCAAATTCCCCGCTCGAAATTCCTAATTTCCGCCCGCCGCTCGGTCCGATTCCGAAAATTTCGCACTCACCTGGCAAGTCTGTTTGCAACCCATCCAATTTGCGATTGCATGCTCGGCACACGGTTTAGTCGTTGAGCTTTGAGGTGCTCAACTGTGCAACTTCAACTCATATTGACAGGCTTTTTCAGAGATGAGCTCTGATATTCTGCCGCTACGGAAGAACGCTGTGTGGTCCCTCAGACGTTGCCAAATTTCCTTGGGCAAATTACGAATTTCTGGGACCATTTTTTAATATTTGCACTCCGGTTTTTTAGAGAATTTTCTTGGCAATTACATCTAAAGTGTCTAAGAACTCCAAGGAAAAATATTCATAACTTTTTTCAAAAATAAATATATTCTAAGAGGAATTTTGGCAACTTTTGAATGCTCGTAAGGCGTTTTTCATTAGCACGGCTGTGTTGTTCAAGCAAAATAGAGTTTTTCAAAAAAGGGCATTTTTGTGACCTCTTTTGGAGAACTCGTGGCCTAAACGATACCTCATGATGTGACAGTCTCCCAATGAAAGCTTCAGGTTAAGTTCAAAGCTCGTTTTGGTAGTACAGTTTTTCAAAGTACAGCTTGGTAGTGCAGCTAAAAAGCGCGGGATAAGCCCTTGTGGGCTCCTTAAATTGGTAAAAAAAAAAAAAAAAAAAAAAAAAAAAAAAAAAGTCTACATTTTTTGCTATTGAAAAATGCTAATATTTTAAAATTCTTTCGTTGAAAAATAATGTTGACTCATTATTGCGCGTATGTACGTCACCAAAATTTTAGACTTGCCCAACGTCAAGTGAACTAGGTATAAATACATCGAAACTCAAAAGCGCCTTCATTTTCTGTTGATACAATTTTCAGGACACCTTTACCGGAATGTTGGTATTCTCATCAAATGCAGAGCCTTATATCAAAGAATATTAATAGTGGGCGGAGGAGTGAGAAAAAGTGCAAAAATATATGCGCATACAGCGTTTCATACGAGCTGTGAAAGTATTTCACTGTTGCTGATCATAGATCTAATTCAGAAACGAGCTCCCTCAATAAAGTGATCAAATGCTTTGACATCAACTATCAACAGGAGAGCATGGTAAACAGGGGCAAGAGAGGATAAGGAGAAGGATAGGAGCAGTAGGTAGAAGAGGGTTGCTGCCGGATGTCTTTATGGGCCATCGAAGCATCACAAGCTGTTAAAATCGAAAGTGTTGACGGCCCAAAGTTGAGCCTTGGCATGACAGGCGGCAGGAGGCCCAACTTCAATTAGTCAAATCAAGAGTAGTGACATACCGCTAATCGATCAGCGCCGGCCTAATTTGATTATCTCTTAATTTAATTCAATTGCATCATTGCTTTTAGCTGTGCGTTATCCCACCGAAAAAATAGGTCTCTTGTGTTTGATCAGTCTTGAATCTGCGTTGCCGCTTCTTATTTTTATAGCATGTTAATTAATATACCTTTTCCTCTCATTACGGCGGTGTTGGAATTACCTCATGCCCCTTCCCCTTAATAAAGGCCATTCTAAAAAAAATCTGAAAAAGCAGTGGCTCCCAGCCGTCGCGAAGTAGAGGAATAAACATCATCAAGAATTTCAAAGGCTAACATCTTACATTACTCTGTAAATATTGGTGCAGGGCCGGATTAAGGGGGTTGCCACATGGGCCGCGGCCCATGGCGGCAAATTTTTCAATTTTTTTAAATGTAGGTAGGTATAAAAAAAATCGGATTCAGAAAAAAATTATCAATAAGAAAAGGAAACAAAATCTCTTTTTCCTGAGAGTATAGTAATTTCTAATTTTGTCGTTTTTCGGTGATACAAGAGACAGCATCTTTGAATTAGTCGAGTTAAGAGAGGAACTAAACACGCAATTTTGCATGGAACTCAGCGCAGAGAGGAATGATGACGAGGACTTGAGATGAAAAGCAAGCCCTCCGCGCGGCGGTCAGCATGTAACACATATTAGCGCCTACAAGACTGCATGAATACTTCACCCATTGCTCCAAACACAGTGCGGCTAGGAGCGGTTGGCGTGAAACGCATAGCGCCTACAAGACTGCAGGCATACTTCACGCATTGCGCCAAACACAGTGCGATCAGCGCGGCGCGGCGCAGCGGCGGAAGTTAAAATTATTAAACCACATTTATGTTTGTTCTTTCATAACTTTTTGGTTCATTTGTTATAAATAGAAGGCCTTGTCCACACAGAGATAGGTACACGGAACTTAACTTTCGCGGCAAGTTCCGTGAAATTTTGCTAGTAGTGTTGACAGGGCTTTCGCAAAAAAATGTATCAAACACGAGTAGGTAAACGCGTCTAATGCATCCCTCCCCCTCCGACACGTTCACTTGATGGTTTTTATTGATGTTTCAAAACGGATGAGAAGGGGACGGCAAAATACAGGCGGCCCATGGGCGCCAAGTAGGTAAATCCGGCCCTATATGTATTGGTGTGGAAAATAAAATTTAAAGCCGCAGAGCCGAAAGAACCATTTCGTGGAAAGATTGCAGACATGTCCAATTAATTGTCCATGTTGGTCCGTGACCTGTCTGAACCGGCACTAAAACCTTAAGAGAATTACCGGAAGCGAAACTAAATTTCTGATCCTTGAAACTAGAAACTAAATTCCTGGATCCTCGGAACCAGAAAATAAATTACTGGATCTTTGGAACCAGAACTGGAGCTAAAATTTGTTCGGGCTTGCAGCCCTGAGGACTATAAAACGTCGGGATCGTTTGGATAAATGTACAGACATAAAAGAGTGAGGAATTTCTTCCACTTTTATGTTGGAATGTATACGAAATTTCGTTGAAATAAGGAAGAAAAAGGCAGTCAAAAAATGGCGAAAGGGGTATAAAAAGTACTCTCTTCCATACTTGTCTAAACCAAAATCCTAGCCTCGATAAAGCGCTGATGTTAAGCTTGTCCCTAGAATGCGTCAGAGTGCAACTGCAGACATTAATTTTTCTTTATTGTAAAATGTGCCTTCGAATTAGTGGGCAGGCAAGTGAGTATGACATAGCGCGAACAGTCGTTCATTCCTTTTCTTTGAGTTGATTCCCCTTTACAAATTTTTCTACATCCTGTCTTTTCTTCCCTGGGAAAAAACAATGGCAGCTGTTTTTCTCAAAAAACCTCACGCAAAATAAAGTACCCAACATGGAATTACTTCTTGCTAATACATGTTCTGTTCTTTTGTTCACAGGTAAGTTCAATGAAAGTTCTCCGTGGTTACGTAATGCAGGCACTAACGTTCCTACTAAAGTCCATGAAGGTAGTTTTGCACAATAACCCGAGCAGAAATCTTTGAAAGATGCATGCTTTTCTGTGGGACTTAATGTGGGATTTAAGGTATGATCGAAGTATTTAGCGCATATCAGAATTACTATAAGAAAAATTTATCCTTGCACTAAAATACTCTCCTTGAAACCATCTCATAGAAAAAAATTTTTTTTTGGAGACATGTTTTTACAGCTTCGGTGTCATTCTCAGCCTGCGACTCCAAGATAATGTGCCTACACCTACATGCATTCCGTCGTATACATATTCTTGAGTGTTTTTCTAAAATTTTACATTCTGAAATTCATTTCTGGGACTTTTGATAACTTTTAAGTGAACATTTCCGGAAATTTTCTATAGGCTAAACTTCGAGGCGACTTGCCTCATTCCAGTACTTCAAGAAATATTGAAAGTGCTCATAATTTTCCATGTGGTTGCCGTATTAAATCAATTGAATTTGAATGTGGGCAGGGGGTCCTTGTAATCGCTTTTTAACGGTTTGTTACCACCCCAGTGAGAAATATATGCTGAAGTACCCTTTCTGTGATGCTTTTTCCCCTCTCTTCTTCTTCTACTCAGTCCTCACTACCTAGCACTCACGTGCATTACTGATATGCTGGTGAATCAGTCCTGCGTTTTGCGTTAGTATTTAAATTTTTCTGCCAGTTGAAAGCCAGATTCAACTTTGAACATTTCCTGAAGACCCTGCTACCAACGTTGCTAACTTATTTATATAATTCGTAATTTCTGTTTGCCAAGTTGCGCCAAGAATCACTGACATTTTAGGCTATAATAAGTATCATAGCCTCTATTTGATCATGGGCCGTATTAGCTAATGTCACAATATAGAATATTCTGCTACCATTCTGCGATGGTTTTATTCTCAAAGGAAAGTGAAAATTTGATTACGAAACCGTGAAATTTTAAGGAGAGAAAAAAGATTGAAAAGTAGTTGAGTGAAAATCCTGCTCAAATGATATTCGCATTTTTTAATTATTATTATTTTTTTATATTTTTTTTTTGCAAGAAAAATAGATGCTAGCGTATTCTTAATGAATCGAACGTCAACAAAAAAAGTTTTCCGCGTTGCTTGCTAAAAATATTATATATCTGGGAAAAATCGTCCCTACTGCACAAGTAACAGCACGGGAAAAAAAGCACATTGGATCTAGAGTCCAGACTCTTAAAAACATCGACGAGAAAAAATACTCTTGATTCAATCAGATTTAAGCTTTAATCAAGAACCAAGCCTCTTAATTTGAGCGGATTTTCTTTTGATTTAAGCTTAAATCTGATTGAATCAAGAGTCCTTTTTCTTGTCAATGTTTTCAGGAGTCTGGACTCTAGATCCAATGTGTTTTTTTTTTTTCCAGTGAGATACTCAAATTTCAAGTAAATTTTTTAAAAAAAATTAACGAGGCCAATTTTTAATTCCGAATTCCCACCAGGGAGAATTGCCTCGACTTCGACACCTTCATGCTACTGCTTAAACATGTTTTAAAATCCCGAAAATGTTGCGCGATTCGGCGGGATGTTGCAACGGGGTCTCGGATGCTCCCGACTGTCAACCGGTTTTATAAATCTGTTACAAAGTTCGTCGGCGCGTCGGCAGTTGCTCCTAGCACAGTTTCGCTTTACCGTCCTAGGTAAGAATCGCATTACTCCCATTGAAAACCTACTGTACTTAAGTCGTTTTTGTCCAGCACGGGAGCGGACACGAACGGAGATCAGCGACGATAAATAACCGAATTGAGTGACAGATATGTCTCGATCCTAAGGCCGCACTCCCGCTGGTTGTGACGAGACGCCTTCGACTTGGACTTCTACCGCGCTGAGGAAAAACGTCGTAAGAACATTCCAGTGTTGCCGAATTTTTCGCGATAAAACATTTATTTTTTCTAGGAAAGTTACGAAAATCCTCACTTGAACTTTTCAGATAATTTGCGTCTAGTTGCGAATGAGATGTCCTAAAAAATCCGAGGAAAAATATTCACAAGTCTCCCAGAAAATTCGTGTTTTATGAAACGAAATTTGACAACGTTCGAAAACTCATACGGCGTTTTTCCTCAGCACTCAGACTTGGCGTCGCATCGCGCCCGCCTCTCTTCTGCAGGAACCTACTGCGTTGATTCCCAAACGAAAGAACGTATCTCCATTCCAAGGCTGCAAAATCTAATCACATAATCATTTTTTCCGCACTAAAATGCCAACGCAATTATGTCCAAAATTTCGCCGATTTTTGATAGTGATCCGTGGAAAAACCTGTGAAATATTCAATAAAATATGTCTGATAATTTCCTCGTAAGAATAAAAACTTCGAATGAAAATTTGGCAACGCTGAAATTTAGTTACGTATTTTTGCCGGGGAACCGATATTTTGTGCCCAAGGCGTCGGCGCGTCGGTGCCCCAGTAAAATTTTGGCGCTTCCGACACGATTTTGCACGGCGGAAAATTCCACTTGGTGTCACGCTATCACGGCCGACCGTGTCGTCGACTTCCAGCCGGACCAATTACAGCCCAAAAAGCACATCAATTACAACCCACGGTTCAAGCATTGAGTTTCCTTCACACTTCACACCCGGTCGATGACTCTATAACTTTGCAGCGCCGACATTCACGTCAAAAGTTCCGTCACGGATGCTGTCGTTTGGAGCTCGAATCGTCCGTTTCTTGCTTTCTTTCAGTTTCCATTTGAGTGTGGGACTGACACTAACGATGAGACCACAGAGTCGAATTTGCAAGATTCGCTGCTGAGTTGCAAAATATTCGATGGATCAAAATACTTTTTGCGCGGAAAAAGAATATTGATCCGGGTCTAATTTGCGGTAGATGAAATGAGGGGTTTGGAGCACAAGGCGCATCAGTGCAGTTTTTGCTACTTCGAGAAATATGTGTTTGAAGTTTCGAAATTACATGGATCCTTATGGCGGAAAGAAAGTTCAAACTGGCTTGTCGATGCTTAAAAATTGGAATTGTGAAGCGAATTTTTCACAGAATATGCATTAAGACTAGTTTTAATTGAAACTATTAATAAGTCAATTTTTTCAAAAACTGTACTTATACGGCTTGCCCTCTAAGCTCCCCAAAGTAAAGTCTAGGCACGACTGGTTGCCATCCAGCCACAACTTGGTTTTGAGATCAAGCAAGCCCCAATAAATCATAAATGGAGATCCCATAAAATGAATCGCGTTCAGACCTCCGAAAACATGTCCCACCCTCAACTAACCACTAGTGCCAAAGGGCCCTGATGGTTGATGCCATCGTATGCTGTACTTTTCAAGGAAAGAACAAAAGATATTCAGATATTTTGAAAGTGCAACATCTCATCTCATCTCCATCTCCCCTCACTTTTTACGCTGTACTCATCTCTGAATTACATACACCCGACACCGAAAGAAAAGGATACTACATTCTGGATGTAAAAAAGTGTGCGACAACTTACAAAACGCTGATTTACCCGCCACAGCAGATAGTTATATATCTTGACATTGCTCTAAAGTAAGTGCTGTAGCGGTTAAATCAGCGTTTTGTGACACACTTTTTTACATTTAGAATGTTAAATCAGCATCCTTTTTTCTCGGCGATAGAAATGTTTTTGTAGAAAAAAAAGTATGAATGTAGAGAAATTTGGCTAAGGCAGATACAGGATGGTCCCTTATTGCTGAATTCGATCCATTTAACCACGATACAGTGTAAACCTCCGTGAATATTTATAATGCACAGAAAATGAAAGAAACACATCGATAACGAGTCGCTTGAGCGTAGGATCACAAAATGTGAGAGAAAATATATGAAAAGTAGGTACAATTTATGTTTACCTCGCAGAGACAGGTGACCACGGGGGTCAAGCAGAGAACATTACTCTTCTGGCCTCGCCTAACAAATTGGAGCCCAAATGATCATTGAGGTGACATGACTCCCGTTTTCTCCTCCTCTAACCTCAGAAAATCCCCACTTCGATTTCTGTCCACCAAGCTCGTCTCATATTTCCAAGTCGTAATTAGAACAGCCGGTGGATTATTGAACTAGATAGACAAAGCGATAAGGGAGTATGGAGCGATCCTATTGGTTGAAGTGGGTGGTTCTTATAGACTAAGGGG
This sequence comes from Bemisia tabaci, assembly GCF_001854935.1. Lineage (NCBI taxonomy): Eukaryota > Metazoa > Arthropoda > Insecta > Hemiptera > Aleyrodidae > Bemisia > Bemisia tabaci. The sequence continues at coordinate 2,137,790 of NW_017553907.1, forward strand.
GAAAATGATAAATGACAATGACTAAATATATCACCGAAAGACGACAAAATTAGAAATTACTATACTCTCAGGAAATGAGAGATTTTGTTTGCAATTTTTTTCTAAATCCGATTTTTTTTTATACCTACATTTTAAAAAAATTGCAAAATGTGCATCCTCGTTAAAAATCAGACGCAAACTGCGGGGATCGCGTTGGTGATAGGTCAATTCGCGAGCCACTCTCATATCGCAACCTGAGGGATGATTGTTGAAATTAATAGACAAATCAATAAACAAAGAAGACATAGGGAGTACGGAGCAATCCTATTGGCTGAAGTGGGTGGTTCTTATAGACTAAGGGGGAAAATGATAAAAGATAATGACTAAATATAGGGTCTCTCGTGGGTTACCGTTAGTTAGTCTAATAGAGTTAGGTAAGAGACTAACTAACAGCAACCCACGCGAGCCCCTATTGTTAGTCCATCATTTTCCTTCGTAGGACTAGGAACCAACCATTTCAACCAATAGAATCGCTCCATACTCCCCAGGTCTTCCTTGTCTATGGCTCTGTCTATCAATTTCAACAATCAGCCCGCAGGCATCACCCCAGTAACTTACGTGCTTTCAAATAAACGACTTAAAATTTTGTGAGCGTTCCCAAGTCAAAAGAAACGACCAAAATGCTAATGGGTCCACCCCGAAAATGAGCATGAAGATTAAGGGTTGTACAATCGGTGCGAAATTTTAGGATCACCCTGTATAGGTACTCTAGTTTCACGGGACGCGTGGCAATGAGGCCGGAGTCGATGCTCTGAGGCGAACATTGTAACTTGTAGGTAGAGGTTGCAGTTAGTTAGCCTTTAATCACTCGCTTCTAGGACAAGGAGTGCGAGCACTTACATAGAAACAACAATAAAAGCGTCTCGTTCTCAACTTTTACCAGCAAATAAAGCCCACTCGATACATTCCGCGAGGCTGCTCGACATTCACCGATCCGGCTCCTGGTCTCCGAGCCGCGCACACTGCGCCTGCCCAGCAGTGCCCTGTGCACACTAAGAAAAACTAACCGATATTTGGATTGCATTTTGCAAAAAGGAATAGCATTGCAATGATGCTAAGATTGTGCAACTTCATCTTTTGCAATAAAATTGCTGAAATCGTGAAAAACTATGAAATTTAGATGGGAATTTTTGTCTTAAATTTAAAGTTTTTAGCGAGTAAAATAGAAACTATTAATGGAAAATCGGGGTTTTCCTCCAAGACAAAAGAAGTTGCACGATCTTAGCAACATTGCAATGCTAGTGGTTCCTTTTTGCAAAATGCACTCAATTTTATTCATTTATTTCGCAAGTCACGGTTAAAAACCCAAACAAAAAGAAAAGGTACATCAAGATTCAACAAGATGGCGAAAATAACAAAGAATACAATAAGAAAACATAGTTTAAATACGACTCAATAATAGACCACTATATGAGAGGAGCAGGGCCGGATTCACCTACTTACCGGGGATTTTGCCGTCCCCTTCTCATTCGTTTAGAAACATCAAAAACCATCAAGTGAACGTGCTAGCGGGGCAGGGGGGGGGAATAAGACGCGTTTATTCGTGTTGGAAACATTTTTTGGAAAAGCCCTGTCAACACTACTAGCAAAAATTCACCGAACTTTGAGCGAACGTTAAGTTTCGTAAACCTATCTCGCGTGGACAAAACCTTTCATTCATAAGAAATTAACGAAAAAATTATGAAAGAACAAACATAAATGTGGTTGAATGATTTTAACTTCCGCCGCGCCGCGCCGCGCGGACCGCACCGTGTTTGGAGCAATGCTTGAAGTATTCCGCCACTTTTGTAGGCGCTATAAGTTTCGCGCCGACGACCGCTGCTGAACGCACTGTGTTTGGCGCAATGCGTGAAGTATTCATGCAGTCTTGTAGGCGCTATCCGTTTCACGCTGACCGTAGTGACAGCACTGTGTTCGATGCAATGCGTGAAGTATTCATGCAGTCTTGTAGGCGCTAATATGTGTTACATGCCGACCGCCGCGCCGAGGGCTTTTCCTTTTCATCTCAAGTCCGATCGTCATTATTTCTCTCTCAGTCGCGCCGTTCCTGGCCAAATTGCGTGTTTGGTCTCCCTCTTAACTCGATTAATTAAAGGTGCTGTCTCTTGTATCACCGAAAGACGACAAAATTAGAAATTACTATACGCTCAGGAAATGAGAGATTTTGCTTGCAATTTTTTTCTAAATCCGGTTTTTTTTTATACCTACATTTTAAAAAAATTGCAAAATGTGCATCCTCGTTAAAAATCAGACGCAAACTGCGGGGATAGCGTTGGTGATAGGTCAATTCGCGAGCCTCTCTCATATCGCAACCTGAGGGATGATTGTTGAAATTAATAGACAAAGCAATAGACAAAGAAGACATAGGGAGTACGCCTATTGGCTGAAGCGGGTGGTTCTTATCGACTGAGAGAGAAAATGAACTAACAAGAGGGTTTCTTATGGGTCGCGTTAGATAGTCTATTACCTTCCTCCTTCGTCCAATGCAACCATCCGCTTCCACCAATAGGATCCCTCTATGTCCCTCTTCTCTTCTTTATCTATCACTTTGTCTACAGATTTCAACAATCAGGCTGCAGATGTAGGTAGGCTGATTCTGGTCAAATATTTAATAATGCGATCCTCGCTAGTGCTGTTTATTTGGTGTATTTGCGGCATGGTAATGACACCGCATGTGCTGAAAAATAAGCAACAAAATTCGCCAAGTGAGCTATATTTTTAAGACCGAGCAAATTTACTGGTGCGGATTAAGAGGTCCATCATCGATCAGCAGTGATTTGTAGTATGTGAGCACATTTTTGATCATAAATTTGTGCTGCTTCCCGGCTTTTGATGATGCTCTTGAAGTGGCTCTCCTTCCCTTGGTGAGCAGGTGTATAGTTATGAGGGGTTTACCATTCGGACGGGTAATAAAGAACTGGTGGTGGCTGTAATCCGACTGTGGGTGGCGGCTCGTCGCGTCGCATCGCATCTTTCTTGGTACTCCTGGGCGCACACCAGTGAAAAATCGGTTCTTACCATCATACATTATAGAAAAATTGGCGCTTCATTGAACAGGTAAAAATTAGCTTTCTCGGGGAGCTTTTTTTTAACCTCAGGCCTTCTCCCATCTTACTCCATGATATATAATTTTGAGAGAAACGCGTATCGCACAATGCGTGCGGCGCAAAGCGCGTACCCCAGGAGGGTATTATCTGGACCCTAATACCTGGACCGTGGATCTATCACCTAATTATATTGCTCCTTCTCTTAATTAGATTTAATTGGGCGAGGGTAAATATAACTAACAAACACTGGGAAAAAACACAGGCATTGGATCTAGAGTCCAGACTCTTGAAAACATTGACAAGAAAAAATACTTTTGATTCAATCGGATTTTTGCTCGAATCAAAACGAAATCCGCTTAAATTAAGAGGCTTGGTTCTTAATTTAAGCTAGATTCTGATTGAATCAAGAGTACTTTTTCTTGTTGATGTTTTTAAGAGTCTGGACTCTAGATCCTATGTGTGTTTCTTTTTTTTTTTAGTGAAATATGAAGCAACTCTTGAAAGATATATTGTAGTTTTTCAACTTATTAAATGTTTAAAAAAAGTGTCCTCTCAAGAGAATTCACTTACAATTAGTGGTCTTTTAAAGCATTTTTAAAAAAATTCGCCAGAATAAGAAAATGTTATAATGAAAAACACTGAAAAAGGGGTTTCTCTTCGCTTCTATCTAAAGAGTTTTTTGAAAATCGCTTTTCATCAGTCACTGTCATCAGGGTATGCAATTTCTCCATTCTTGAATACTTGAAGTATCCATTTCGAAGCATGAGTGAATACCAGCTGAGCAGTGCATTCTTCAATTTGGTCATCATAAAATACGTAAGGCTCCCGGGGGTTGAGGAGAGCGTAAGTCATTTTGCTTTAACGTGTCAAAGGATAAGGACCTACGTCACAAAAATGTTCGAGGGAGGAAAGGGGGATCCAATCCCAGCGTTACGTATTTTAAGAACGACCCCCATGAGAACTCATAATTTAGCCCCTTGTGAGACGGTGATCGTTGCCGCTTCGCACCCGTCGCGTCGTCCTCCTATTCGCGATCCTTTGGGCGTTTGGCTGAAGATCCGCATTTTAATCTTTTTGGCCAATTCCCATAAATCTCACGGTGTCTGATCTCCTCCTTTACTTATCAGGTGACTTTTTGGGACAGCGTGACAGCTTGAAGAGTGGAAAATATTGGGTGCGCTTTTCCCCAAAAATAATCCGATGGATTCTTGCAATTCACCGACGAACTTCATTTGAGAAGTGTTGCCAAACGGGACTTTTTTTTATTGTATGTGCTCTAACTTGTGCGAAGACATGTAGTTGGGTATTAAAATGCCCGAGACACTCTCGTAAAAATTTGGATTGGCTCAATTTCGTCACATACGCGCAACAAATATGCGGGGAAGTGCTAATTGATATCAATTCAAAAAACATAAATGCGACAGTTAACTAAGGACATCTCATGTCCAGTGGCGTGGCGTAAATTACGATGTATCGATTGTAATGTCATTTAAACCTATGGTAAAGAATCGATTATTAAGGTGTTCGCTACGAACACCCTGTTTATCGATTTTTTTCCGTAGTTTTAAATGGTATAACAATCGATATATCGCTATTCACGCCACGCCACTGCTCATGTCTCTATGTTGAACAATTATTGCAGGATTTATGAAATAATGATCTACTGCTAAAATGCATGTGGTTAAATGGGAGAACCGTCTTATGACATTACAGGGCGGTGCTGAGGCGGATCCAGCAATTTGGCAACACCAGATTCCCTCCATATAAACGTATGCTAAATAATCGATTCTCGTCGGAGCACCTGGCCCCTCCAAGAATCGATATATTTCCATAGGTTTAAATGGAGGGAAAAAATGTTGCCGATTTGCTGGAACTGCCAACGGGGCGGTGCAGTTTCTCTCTATTAAATTTGCTTACCTCCAATCGCAAAAAAAATATTGCCCACAGCCATACATACTGCAACACACACACAAAAAACCACAATAAAATTGTGAAATATACTGCGAACTTACCTCCCTAAGAACACGAGAAATAAAAATGCCATGCAAAGTGTCCATTATTTTAACAAGAGGAAAACTCTCAATTTGAAATTGAACTTGAACTTGAACTTGAACATGCTCAAATTTGCAGGACGATGGCCCGGAATTCGCGAACTCTTAGGGTAAAGCTCCCTAAACCGCCCGTTGAGAATATCGTGCTCTCCCACCTGCCATTCAAGGGCAAGAGACGCAAAAAAGGCGAGCCGGCGCAAGAAGAGGGAACACATTTCCGACAAGTTACGTCACCGCCTCTCAACAGTTCTAGACGCTATCGCAGACACAGACACCGTAAATCGTAATTCAACAGTAATGACGCTTGAATGAGTCGGCGGATTCAAATCTCGACAGGATTTAAGCATCAAAATTTGCACGGACTTAAGAGGGGGGATCAGGGTACCGTTCGGAGATTATCAACAGGTTTCGGGTGCTCCTCCTCGTCCAGATCGAACAATTTTCGCGAGCAATGACCGAAAGTCACGATTCTCCTCGTGGGTGGCATCTTATTTTGATCTTCTTCTTCTTTTTCGGGAATGTCTTATCGAAGTGAGGGCACGTGAGGCGACAAAAGGGATGTAATTAATAACTTATGTACTCGACGCTTCGAATGCAATGATCAGCAAGATTCTGTTGTTGGCTCGCTGTTTATTACATGACTGTATTCGACTTTTTCCTCTTTTTAATCGGCATTTTTACCGTCGGGGTACCTTTAAATCATGATAAATTCGCATCACTAAAAGTTACGGGACAGTGTTTATTTTTCATATTTATGCTTGAACATTCTATCAAAAGTTTTACACTGATATTTTTTCATGTAATATTTTTGTCATGAAAACATACCATGTTGCGTTAATTGCGGCAAAATTGAGAGCATAACTCGTGTGAACGACGTCTGCCATTAGGCAATAGGTTGACGCACTTTCTATGTTTTAGCGAACACTGGAGAGAAAAGTTACTAGGATCTACAGTCCAGACTCTTAATAAATTGAAACGAAAAAAAAACCTCTTTATTTTGTAAGATTTTTGCTTGAATCGAGAGCCAAGCGTCTGAATTTAAGCGGATTTTCCTTTGATTCAAGCAACAATCCGATTTAATGAAGGGTATTTTTTCCTGTCCAACTTTTTAAGAGTCTGTGGACTCTGAATCCGAGAGGCTTTTTTTCCAGTGAACATTTTTATGGAAACATACAACTGCAAGTTTTGAATAGATAATTATTCCCGCTCTCCGGTATGTATGTTGCCTAAGCAGCGAAATTGAGGGCGGACTGTGGATAGACGATACCTACCAAGTAGTTAGTAGCCTAGTAGGTATGTATGTAGCTTACTCCACGAGAGTGAAGGCGGCCCTTAAGTGAACGATATTTTTTTATAGGTTTACACACTTTCTATTGGTTCTAGCAAAAAGCCAATGGAGAGAGACACATTATTGCTCATTTTTTCTCTCAGGTATTTCTTCACTTTTTTCTTTCAGCGCGCTTTTTGTAATGACGCCTGATACAGTTATTGTGTGGCATCCTTTATCTTTCCCTTCTCCCAAAGTTATTCTGTTTCAGTTCCAGAATGTTTCCGTTGCGAGGATAGAACTTCGGTCGTGAGAACACAGTCTTATGTTATTATCATAACGGAAAAATTCTGAAACCATAATAGTGTTATCGATCACGGTTGTTTCTTGGCGGATAAATGTGCGGATTGTATGAGAGGAAAAGTGTTTAGGAATAAACGGATCATGAACCAAAATGAAAAGCAGGGCCGGATTTACCTACTTACCGCCCATAGGCCGCCTATATTTTGCCGCCCCCTTCTTGAAACATCAATAAAAACCATCAAGTGAACGTGCCGGAGGTGGAGGGATGCGTAAGACGCATATACTCGTGTTGGACGCATTTTTTGCGAAAGCCCTGTCAGCACTACTAGCAAAAGTTCACGAAACTTCACGCCAAATTTAAGTTCCGTATACCTATCTCTGTGTGGACAAGGCTTTCCATTAATAAGTATTGAACGAAAAAATTATGAAAGAACAAACATAAATGTGGTTTAATAATTTTAACTTCCGCTGCCGCGCCGCACTGACCGCACCGTATTTGGCGCAATGTGTAAAGTATTCCTACTGTCTTGTAGGCGCTGTGCGTTTCACGCCGACCGCCGCTGAACGCACTGCATTTGACGCAATGCGTGAAGTATTCATTCAGTCTTGTAGGCGCTATCCGTTTCACGCCGACCGCTACTGACTGCACTGTATTAGACGCAATGCGTGAAGTATTCATGCAGTCTTGTAGGCGCTATTATGTGTTACATGCCGATCGCCGCGCTGAGGGCTTCTCCTTTCCATCTCAAGTCTTCGTCATCATCGCTCTCTACGCCGCGCCGTACCAGGCCAAATTTAGTGTTTGGTTTCTCTCCTAAGTCGACTAATTAAAGGTGCTGCCTCTCATATCACCAAAAGACGTCAAAATTAAAAATTACTATACCCTCAGGAAATGAGAAATTTTGTCGCCTTTTCTCGTTTGTATTTTTTTTCCGAATCCGATTTTTTTTATACCTACATTTAAAAAAAATTCAACATTTGCCGCCCCCCTAAAGCCGCCATGGGCCGCAGCCCATGTGGCCACCCCCTAAATCCGGCCCTGATGAAAAGTAAGAAAATTGAAATGAAAAAAATACATAGTAACATATTTTAAACTTTAATTTACTTGACTGATAAAACTCATGCTTTACCTATACTCTGATAGCTATATGCATAGTCTCTCTCTAGATTGAAATATTTCGAACAAATACATTTCTAAAACTTGTGAGGTCCTTAAAATCGTACGAATGGCTGTGGATACGGTTCTTATTCGTGATTGCGACTCATATAAAATATTAAAAGGCGTAAGGTGTTCATAAAGGCGAATTAATTTTTACGGCCACCGGATATAGCTTTGATCGCCAATTCCCAGTAACACTTTACCAACATTAATAACACAAAACATCGCCTAAAACTTAATTTATTGCTGAAGACGATGTAAAAAGTGGCTTGGTACGACAACTAATTCTAAGCTGATTTTCGTGTGTGACATCGGTGGGCACAAGCATGTAACTCATAATCGCGTCCTCTTCCTACCTTTGTGTTGCACCTCTCCGCAGAAAAATCCTTCAGGGGCAAAGTTGCAGTCCACTCATTCCTTCCCCCTCCACCTCATTTCTAATCCTATCCATTTTTTCCTCTCTCATAATTTCTATTCCTATATATTTTTTCTATCTTCCCCTTTTTCGCTCGCTATGTGCCTTGTTGCGAACGCGTCCTCAAAGTTGCAGGACGACAAAGTGCACCTGCTCGGTTGACAGAGATGTAGAGAAAAATCACCCGGTTTCCCTTTTTAAATCATGGAAAAATGGGTGAATTTTACACGGCAATGCTGCTTTCTGGCTGGCGTGTGTGTAAGTGGGCGAACCATACCTCCGTAGAGGGACAGATTTATCAATATCGATCAGGAACGGCCCTGAGGCACGTGCGGTTCAACTTAATATTCTTGCACACAACTAGCTTTCCCGATCTGGAAAGTATGCTGATCCTTTGTGTCTCGTCCCGGGCAGGAATATCGACAGATTTCGATTGGTCGATAATGTTGCTTCATGTTTTGATTAAGATGTCTCACTTAGTTACATCATCGTTGCAAAATTCTCCCTCTTGATCAGAATATCTTTACAGGTAAAGGGTTGCCATGTGTGTTCTCGACGCTGATTTGCTCTGCATTTTAAGCTTGCGTGAGGACTTTCAAGGACCAATAGGGTCACTGATTGCGAATGAGACTATGCGTACCATTTGTTTTTGTTGTTACAACATTTTTACTATTTTTTTTTTAAACTTGGGTTAATTGGGTTATTGAATCAGATGATGATTGGCATCTGTGATCCCAAGCTATGAAATAAGTCGACTTGGCACCTGTATTCCAAGAGTATGGAAAGATCATTTCATGGAAGGCTTAGAGCCCATAAAGGTAAGCCAGTCAACCCTCAACACACAAAATTTCAATGCCAATCGTCATATTCTAATATCGAATTAAGATGACCAAGTATGCCCATACTTGGCTGCTTCTTGGCAAAAATGAGTAAATTTGTGCAAAAACTAAGTCAAATTTTAAAAACGATGGATCGTAAGAATTGTGTATTAATAAATTGTTCGCATAATATGAATTCGTGGGATGACCGCCCATTTGCTATGGGCCGCGAAGGCATCGCGGAAAGACTGATGGATTTTTCGAGTTTCACATCTGTCCATTCTCTCGCTATACAAGTACCTTATAAAAAATCTGACTCAATGACTTAAGTCAAGTTAGATTTTTTGATAATTTTGGGATCGAAAAATTCTGTGTACTTAAAGAATATAACTGATACTTTTTCCTCATACGCTCCTGGTGGTTTTGCATCCCATCATCAACTGTAGGAACATTGTGTAACAGCTGCAGGATTCACCTTGAACGTTTTACAAAAATTGCCCATGATAATAAGGTGGGTGTTTAACACTTTTTGAATAGACCCAATGCGTAAAATGCGCCTAAAATAGGGTTACATTCTCCATTGGAATAGCTATGACAGAGTTCGTCATAAAAACTTATGCAGCAAACGCATTCAAGATTCCTGTATTGACAAGTTAAAGAGCTGTCAAAATACGTAAATCTCGGTACGACCTCTTCAATTGCAATTTCTCGCGGAGTAAATGGAGAAAGTAATTGCTTCCAATTGACCCAGTCTTTGAACTCGAGTGCTTAAGGTCGTTCGCATGCTCCTCTTAAGTACTCCTGGAACTCTGCTCGGAGAGTGTTTCCTTGTTGAATGTTGAGTCGTTGTCCGCCGTGAATCGATGATTATTCACCCACTGCATTCTTCTTCATACCTCAAGTGAACATGATTATATGCTCCGCCACATCATCAATCAATGTAAACATGACGCCGCGCTGTATGCACAATTTACTCGCCATTCACCAGGGAGAGGGGGAGGGGGTCCTGAAGCGACTTCTTTCGAACGCAGCACATGCAGAATTAGAGACAAATATTAACTAATAGTGCACAGTCGCAGCTATTGAAATTTTCTGGGAGGATNGGGGGGGGGGGGGGGGGGGGGTGGCCTGACCAGTGACGCAGCCAGAGAATGAGGTCCAAGGTATCTGGGATTCCGCCAGTTTACCTCCCCCAAAATTTCCCTCCCCTAAAAACGGAATTTTTCGAGATTTTTAGGAATTTTCTACCTTCGCATTTCCCTCTCACCATGATATATTTTGACCTTACACCCCGTCATGAAACTTTTCTAGCTACGCGACTGGCCCCAAATTTTCCAGGTGGAGTCTGGGTCATTCTATAGCACAAAATGGTTTTCTTTTTTTTTGGGGGGGGGNGGGGGGGGGGGGGTCTCCCGTGGAACATTTTTGATAACTGACATCTCGTAGGTGCATTTAGAGGCTACTGTCACGCAAAATTAGGCCGTAAGGAAACTGAAAGTTCAATCAAATAGTGAAACGAGTAAACGTCCTGGCTCTAAGCATATTTCTAGTATGCAGATATTCCAGGGGACGGAGGGGCGGGGGATCGATACTCTAATGGCATACTATTTCAAATTCTATGCTGAGCAAAAACGATAGTTAGGCTTTCATTGGATTTTGAAATGTGACAGGAGATTTGTAGCGTCGCAACTGGAAATGCGTCGTTCGTTAATTTCACTTTCACCATCTCTCCATTCTGTTCTACTTGGTTATGCAGCCGTTGGATGCGCAAGGGAGGCAAAGTTATCATTACAGCGCCTAGATACAACTATTCGTACTCCAAGGTTGCGTGTGTTGCATGAAAAAAATCTAAGGCGCCCCGGTTTTTCTTGCTCGTTGTCTCGTACCGAAATGCGCTCACCACACCACGCATGTTGCTCTGAACATCGCAATTGCTGCTGTTCATGCTTATAACCACACAAAGCGGTGGCGAATATACCAAATCACGTAAATCTAATACCGTGAAACTTTTGGTTCGAATATTTTCACTCGCTTTTCATTTTTCGAGAAAATACTCGTCCTTTTTGCGCAAAATTTTTAAAAAATGTCGTCAAAAAACCAAGAAAAAAAAACAATAGAGTCGATACCGGACCTTCCTGTTCTTGTACGCCCTTTTAAAAAATTGCGTACCCGCGTATATACAGGAGGGTCTGAGTCAACGTTACTAGCTCGTTAAAAGGGACGAAAAAGACGTATACTCTGTATCGTGTTAGTTTTATGCCCTTTTTTTCAATAAAAATAAATTTATTCAAAGCAGATGTTGTCTCTATCATCCTACGACTAGTAAATCAACCGAAAAATAAAATGCAATTTCAGAATTCAACGTATTTTTTCATTTTTTTTTTTTCATGCAAAAATCACGCATAGTACTGTCGTGCTAGGGGAAAACGCCGAATGAACTTTCAAGCGTTGTCAAAGTTACTTTGATAAAACATGAATTTCCTGGTAAACTTGTGGATATTTTCCTTTCAATTTTTCACATAATTTTGCTCATAATGTCACCAAAAGTTCCTGAAAATTTGAAGGAAAAATATTCATAGCGTTCCTCAAAACAGGCATTTTATTGGAGGAAATTTGACAACTCTTGAATGTTCATACGGCGTTCTTCCTTAGTACGGTAGAGTACGTATGCAGACGTTCGTTCATCGATCCATGTGGCCATTGTGCGATTTCTACGCTAGGTCATTCGTCACGCCAAATTCTTTGTCAAAGTGAATAATCTTCCGCGATTGAAATTGCTCCATGATAGAATCGACCTCCGGACCAGAAAGAAATGTTCAACAAGGCGAATACTATTTACATACCCTGTCGCGGGTCGACTGGCTTTCCGTTGAATGCAACACATTATCATCGTTTGATTGATGGCATAATCCTCGTCCAAACGACTTGGATCGGAAGATGCACTCTATTCCGTTTGTATCGGAGTTGCCGCCGCCGTGTGCTGATTGATCCCATACATTGTAAACTCTGATACTTGACATAAAAAGGTGTCAAGAGTGAAAAACCTCGCGAAAGTAAAAATGTTGAGTTTATTCGAAACTTTGACGTAATGTCCAGAAAATCTATCTACAAGGTAATAACACTCAAAGCTATGCACTGTTTAATAGCGGGCTTTTCTCAAGCTAAGCTTAGATTTCACAGCTTGTCGCTTCTCGTTAGTTTTCCAAACAAGGGAACGTAACACTGCTCCAAGGTTACTGAGTTGACCCAAACAATCCAATTTTTACAAAAATATGACTTCGGAATTTCTGTCGAAAATTGCGCTGATTTTTTAATATAATCATAGGTAAAATCGTTAGAATTCTTAGTGAGGAATGCCCAACAGTTTCCTGGTAAGCTTATAGTTGCTATTGGAAATTTTGCAGCGTTGAGATGAATTTATGTTTTTTTGTATGTAAAAAGACGACCCAAGGGGAAAGCCCTCAACTGTATGGAAATCTAACAGGTTCGGTTGGCTTGAGAAGTCTCTCCGGAACAGTGCTCATCTCACTTAAAGTGGAAATCTCAATCGAGCAAACTCTTTTACATCCATTCAGAATTGCGGTTGTGACTCACATTATTATTGATGCAATCACTTGAACTGATGTCACAAGTAGATTATATCCACAATTTAGCCTTAAAGTCTAAATGTGTGAGTTGAATCATTCTTAAAGAGAGTGTTGTGTGCATCCCGTTATCGACCGGAAAACTGCATTATCGCGTAGCTCGCTTCGCGATGCCGTAGTCACGATCTATTTAAAAAAAAAAAAATAAATAAAAATAAAAGAAAAAGACCTTAACGTCTTTTCTTGAAAACTTCAATGACTTTTCTCTTCTGCGTTAGGAATATTATTCACAAATGTCAAGCAACAGTGTTTTTTTGTTCATTTTCATTGATTAAATAAAATTAGATCGGAGGTTTTTAAAAGCCGCAAACGGGTTACGCGTTTTTATAGTTCAACCAACCGTGGATATGATACCTCACTCTAGGATGTTGCATTACCCGTCGGACATGACGTTAATGCCGTTTTAAATGTGAGTTTTTCTCCCGTACTCAGTGCAAAAGTCAGAACTAAAATGGTTCGTTTTTCTATCAAAAATATAGTCCGAACAGAAAATTTCAACCCTGTAATTTATTGACGACGTGTTTTCAAAGTTTAGTCACCGAGATCAATTTTTTTATCCAACCAAACGTTGTCTCCATTCCTTCCACATATGTATTCCAACTAAAACTGGTGCGTAGAAGAAAAAACTCTTACGGTCAAAAAGAATTAACACCAGATTCAGAGCATCTTCTTGTCACTCCTCGGACAACTGGAACCGGAATAGACTGAAAAAAGGCCGCGGTGGAATGTCAAAATACCAAAATTTGTCGAGTACTGTCATAGATCTGTTCAATTATTTGTCGCAAACACCAATGCAAATAGTTTCCACTTTTAATGATTCAGTGATGTGTATATCATTTACGTATTTAGAAATATTGCCGCTCCACTGATTGGAACTTTGCAATGCAATTATAAGCCTCTCTAGACTTCCTGGCATGCTTTATTTTTTGAATGGAAAACTACTCAACGTCAATTCTTGAAAACTCAAAAGATTTTTCCTTTATGCAAGAAATCTCGGTGAAAACTTTGAGGAATGATATTGATTCGTTCTCTTCCAAAAAAGTGAAATGGAAGCGGAGATTTTTAAACACAGTAAACGCGATACATGGTCTGATATATGCAACGTTATTAGGTCATTTTTACACCCTTACAGTAGCTATTCCTCTTTTGTTCCTACTTCCTGCGTTAGTAACAATCCTATGCTGAAGCATGCTCTCATACCCCATCATCAGTCGCGCAAAATTACGTGTAGAATTTTGCATAAATAAATGAAAAAGCTAATCCATAAAAAATATTCATCCTTCAGCAGCATCTATCTGCACTGTCGTAAATACCTAAAGCGGGAAATGAATTTTATAACCAGAGGTGGATCCAGCAATTTGGCAACACCGGATTCCCTTCATTTACACCTATGTTAAATAATCGATTCTTGTCGGAGCACCTGGCCCCTCCAAGAATCGATACATTCCCATAGGTATAAATGGAGAAAAACAATGTTGCCAATTTGCTGGCTCCGCCAATGTGTCCTTCTTAGCCGCGAGTACATGTCATATTTTGTCGCTCCTCTGACGTAAGGGCGTATCTCAATTTCCACGTGAGCCCTGTTTCCCATATAATACCATATTTTCAGGGCTCACTGTGATATTGAGATACGCCCTTACGTCAGATGGCGACGATTTTAGCCAAATAATCGATGATGCAAACTGCGTATTCGGAGGCGCAGGCGAAATAGGCGAATTCACCTTTCACTTTTAAGAATGATTCCATGTAGTAATGTTTTCTGTTATTTGTTAGGGGGCGTTCTACGACCTCTCGATCAACTGGCGTCAAATTACATGATGAATCTATTCTTTACTCTGTTTTGTTAGGCGACCGCGGCCGCATGCCTCACTCTCTGAAGTTCTTTTTGTATGTGCCATAGCGGCTGTGAGCCAGGACTCAGGCAGCGGATCGATCTATCGATTGACTTTGATCGATAAAGCCCTATCCTAGCAATGCTAACTATCGATCAAGGTTCGAAACTCGACCTGCAGGCTCCCTGTCTTCGGGAGGAATTACTTTGACAATAAGATTTTGCTTCCGAATTCCCCGGGACAGCAGTGAGGATTCAGTCGAAGACAGCTTTGCCAACATGCTCACAAAAAAGACATAACTTTTTCGACCAATCGTAAACTGTAGATTATGATAATTTTATGGTTACAGGCCTCACTAAAATCTGCGGGAGCTGTAGGTTTGTATAACCTCTGAGGGAACATTCGTTGGAGTTAGTGGGATTTCTCTCCGTGTTAAACTACAATGTAGAGTGGCACACACCTTACAATAATTATTTATTTATTAATAAATCGAAATCACCGTTAAGGGTCAAGAGTAAGTTTCTTCTTTTTCTGAAAGAAAATTTAAATTGATTAGTGGAGGTTTTTATTTAGATCTTTCCAACTCATTCAATTCAAAAGGAACCTTAACTTATTGAAAAAAAGTTACGGATTGTATAGATATACCGTCCGTTCCGGGCTCAGAGGCTGAGAGTTTCGGGTGTCAGTCAATGATGACGAGGCGTGAATGATCGATTATCGATATTACCTTATTTGAAGCTATGGTAAAGAATCGATTATTGAATTGTTCCTTGCGAACACCCTGTTAATCGATCCTTTTCCATAGGTTCAAACAGCAGATCAATCGATATCTCAAAGCGCGCCACGCTACTGGTGCTAGCCGTAGCTTCGACTGCTCCGGGTACTCCGGGTGCTAAAATTTCAAAGACAGAAATGCTGTGCTTTTTTATTTCTAACACTGCCCTGGTTCGTTACTTGACCAGAGTAATGTTAAGCCAATGATTTATTAGGCTGAATGGAAGAGAAAACTTTCCCTCGTTGCCGGCTGGTCAACTGATTTGATTTTTAAGTGTCTTGACATAATCAGTTTTGAAAAAAATGGTCTTCATACACTAAGTATGAAAAAATAAAAGCACGCAATGCATATACGTATTTCCGGTCGTATATGATATGCTACTGTTCATGATATGGTATACCGCATACAAGTACGTTTTGTGTTGTTCACAAAAGTTTGACAGCTTTCAGGATACATGGACGTACTTGTGTGAGGGAAAAAGAAACAACGAAGAATATAAAAATGCATTTGAACGTATATAAAAACTTTGTTTTTTTTGTTCTTTTTAATACATATTTTTCACACAATTCCTTTTGGCATGAATACATCTTGTTGTAATTGTAACTGAACTGGTGTAATTGATCGTACATGCTGGCAACATGGTACACCCATTATGAAAACTGATGACGGAGGAAGCTCGTTACTGATAGAAATCTCAACACGGATACGAATATTAATCGGTGCCAGGTGCATACCGATAATAATATTATAAATCATAGAAATGTCCTGGTCACTTGTGCTGGTGGCTGCTTACCTTCTTGGTCATATTTTCGGTAGAGAACCTCTGGAAACTTACTTCAAGAGCCACCGCAGACAGTGGTGCCAGCAGCGGAACCTTCCCGCCAGCTATCATAACTAGAATTTGTTACTTTCATAAAATTAAGTGTATGTGTAAAGATGCATACAAAATACTCGTTTCCAAAATGAAATATTATCATTATAAAGTTTACAGAAAATATACATCCAAACTGAGGAGAAACCCGATTAGTGATTTTATTCAGAGAGAAAATCACTAACGCTCAAATGTAATGGGGTCCGGCAAATGGATCTTTAGATGGAATAGAGGGGCAAAATAAGAGAAGTAGAATTAAGTAGCTACTGCATGTAAGTAGCTGTAAGTTACAGATACAGTACCCCTGTTAGTGCTAACGCAGTAAGGCACATGTCTCGAACAAAAAAAAGAAAAAATCGGGAAGTTCGACAACTCACAGCGGGTGACTACTTCCGTAAGTTCGCTTAAAACCAGCTAAATGATGGAAAAGTTCACTTTTACAGTTGGTTGACCTGCGACCTTGTTTTTTAACATGACATTTCAGAGTGTTCACTGATTTTTTTTATTTATAGTATACAAAATATCATCACTGGAAGAAAGTCAAATGGATCCAGAGCCCAGACCCTTAAAAATTTGACGAGAAAAAATACTCTTGATTCAATCGGATTCTTGCTTGAATCGAGAGCAAGCGCTTTAATTTAAGCGGATATCCCTTCGATTCAAACAAAAATCCGATTGAATCAATGAATTTTTCTCGTCAAGTTTTTTAAGAGTCTGGACTTTGGAACCAAGAGACTTTTTTTTCTAGTGAATTTCCCTCTCGATTTCTTCGGTTAACCTCTCTAATGTGGGAAAACATCGACCAGTCGAGACATCTAATTTAAAGCGATAGTTATACTTATTCTCGAAACTGGCATATGTCTGGACGAGATGCACGGTTGGCTTCCGCTTCTGTCATAGTGACGATTTCGTATGACCGATGCGGTGGTCGGTGCCCGTCGCTTGCGGCAGCTGAGACCGGTCGGCGCACAGTGAATAGAGTCAAGGGGAGAGGCTGGACATGAAATTTTGGTCGTAAATTGCAAATTTTGATGTTAATTTTGTCTTATTACAAAGTTCATTACGTGTTTTTTGAAATGGATTCCCCGAAAAAAAAACCAACGGTACTTCTTTCTAACTTCTACAGGGTGTCTAGTATCAGGATTTTCCCGATTCTATCAGGATTTGAGGTCAATCAGGATTAGAGGAAAAATCGGTCGTAAAATCAGGATTTGAGGAAAGTCGGCTATCCGATCGGATTTTTTTATGCTTTCGCATGCGCTGATCCAGAAATTTTATTTCTTCTCCGCACTGGAAAAAAAAACACATTGGATCTAGAGTCCTGACACTTGAAAACATTGGCAAGAAAAAGGACTCTTGATTAAATCAGATTTAAGCTTAAATCGAAAGGAAATCCGCTCAAATTAAGAGGCTTCATTCTTGATTTAAGCTTAAATCTGATTGAATCAAGAGTATTTTTTCTTGTTATATATTTTTAAGAGTATGTACTCTAGATCCAATGTGTTTTTTTTCCAGTGCGCAAAAAATCAGGATTCGGAAAAATTACAAAATCAGGATTAAGCAGTCAAAAATCAGGAAAAATCAGGATTTCATCAGGATCTCCCCAAATGAAAAAACCCTATTCCACGTCTCGAATTAATGAAAATTTGAGCTTTTCAGAATTCCACATCATGTCCGACCTCTGCCATCGAGTCGATCCACTGTGCGGCGCGGCGGCATTGACATAGTCGGTCGGTCGGTCGGTCGTCTCAATCTCGACCGGCGCACGGTGGATCGAGTCATAGGGCAGGCCGGACATGGCACATCACGCGACTTGGTTTGCTCATTTACGTAGTGTTTGCGCTCATAAAACAAATCAGGATACATGACTCTTATGTATTTTTCGTCGCAGATTTCATTTTTGATGACTATTTTCCTGATAATTGGGTTTAGATATGTGTTTTGGCACAATTTCAGATAAATAAAGAGATATTGTTTAACAACAGATAAGTTTAAACTTTCTACACTCATTTTAATCGGAGTTTTAAGTGTTCAATGGACTTTTTTCTCCGGTAAAATGTTTAAATATCGTATATAAAACGTATATTACTCATCTCTTTCACAATTCCCCCTCCTCTCCCCCAAAAAATGAATTAATAGAAATCCGAAAATGTTGAGAGGAAAACAGAGGATCTCCTTTCCCCTTCATTCCTGGGGCACCTTTTTAGCTTTCTAACAAAAGAAAATGACAAGGGGGAAAAATATGAGAGAAAAATATAAATCAAATACACATCAATCAACACAAATCATGTATTATCCGAGCCTTCCTAATTAAGGGCCCCGCGAGTCACCATTGTACACTGCCTTTATTTATACTTAGGTATCTAATGGAGCTTCTTCGGCTTAATGATTGCTGCTGAAGCTCATATTACCTCAATTTTCTCTATTAACTTCTAATTTTCCGAAGAAATTAAACATAAAAAAAAAAA